>CM067848.1:2412500-2665471 GCA_034638295.1 Phortica okadai
ACGAGTGAACAACAACAACAACAACCAAACGACGTTTAAGAGCGACGAGTACGAGAGTATGTTCGATAACGAGCAAAATTACATACATACATATTAAGCGAGCGAGCGTGCGAAAGAGAAAGAAAGATAAAAGATTTTCAACGAGTTGTGTTCGTCCATTGCTTTTTGTTGTTGTTGTTTTTTTTTTTTTTTTTTTTTAGTTGTTGTTAAATAGCAGGGCGGAACTTGATGAGATGATGGGCAATTATCTGCGGGAGGTCTCGTTGTTCTTGTTATTGTTGTTGTTGTTGTTGTTGTTGTTGTTGGTTTCTTAAGGTTGTTGTTACCGATATTAGCGATCGCATAGTCTCAGCATTGGCATGCGTGCCATCAAGAGCGTCAACGCCTTTAATACCATCTACCCCACAAGCTTCAAGCTCAAGCTTGGCCAACAACACGCACACACACACACACACACAGAGAGCAGCGTTTTTTCTGTTACAGACAACACGCGTTGATGTGTGTTAAAACGGCGCGTGAGTGTGCGTCGCGACGGAGGGGAAGAGAGCCACGAGGGAGAGTAAACGAGGTGCAAAGCAATAGTGAAGCATTTCAGCAGCCAATCATTGCCTCAAGGCCAATTTGGAGGCCTACAACGTTGCAGATGATGAAGATACACTTGTGCCGGCCATAAGATATGTTTGGCTGAGAGCAGAAGTGTAGACAACGGCTTAAGGGACTACAGCTGAGAGGCTAAGCTGACCAGCCAACATTGCTGATGATGAAGAAGTTGAGATTGAGCAACTGAAGGGAAAAAGTCTAGTGGCAACGACTAGCGAGGCAATGAGATGTTGTTGGTGGGCACAGAAGAGCAGAAGCAATTCAAGACTCAACTGTCTGAATGAGCTGGGGGGGGAGGAGGGGGGCTGTGGCACGACAACGAAGGCGTTGCAAGTATTTACGCAGGACAAAAGGTGCTCGCTTGCCTCTGTGGCGAAAGAGTGTGAGTGAGTGAGTGAGTGAGATAGAAGACAAACAGACAGACAGAGAGACAGACGAACAATTAATATAAGCGAATGAGCGTATAAATAATTTAAAAGACGCCGGTGTGGTGTGGTATGTTCATTGTGAACGGCGGCGTCGTCTATGGCGGCTACGACGGCGGCTAACCAAACACGATGAGGCGTTGTTGGCGTCATCAAGCTACATGCAACATGCAATACCAATTGAATGCCGCCGCCAACAAAAACAACAACAACAATACACAAAAGTCTCAACTTGTCGCGTCTCGTCTCGTCTGGACCGCCGAAGTTGCATTGAATCGTATGAGATCGAATGGGATGGGTTGGGATCGAATCGGATCGGATCGTGTACACAATCGTAACACTTTCCCGATGATGATGAAGAAGAAGAAGAAGAGTTTGCGGTTGCTGATGAACTGCTCTGACTGTTGTTGTTGCTTTTGTTGTTGTTTTTGTTGTTGTTGTTGTTGCATACGCCGGGACTGAAGACAAGACACATTGGCATTCGATAATTGCTTTAGAAAGTATGCGCTTTGCTCGCTAAATGACTTTAAATGAAGTTTTGTGTGAGCAGCAACAACAACAACAACGTTGTTGCCAAATTGCAACTTAAAGATACAAATACATTGGCATGCATCAATGACTTATTGAACATTGTTGTTGCTGTTGCTGCAATTGTCATCATCATCATCATCATTGACAACAACAACATCATTATTGTGTTTATTATAAAACCTTAAAAACGTTTGAAAAGAATGCATTGTCTTAATTTTGATATGAATAACATTTTGGTCTGTCTGTCTGTCTGTCTGTCCATCTGTCTGTCTGTCTGTCTGTCTCTCTGACTTGCCTATCACATCAAATCTGAACAGGCCTAAAACTCAATTAGAGCACGCTTAATGATACTCAACGACATCCTCAATAGCGAGAATAATACACACACACACACACACACACATAAATACATACAAGCACAAGTTGCTTTTCAGATACTTTCGGATGCGTCAAACAAAACCGGAAGCAGCGACGTTGGCAGCGACTGAGCAGGCAGGCAGGCAGGCAGTCATCATTACACATCATCATCAGTAGCAGCAGCAACAACAACAACAACAACGACCACATTAACAACATCATCACTTGAGATACCTCAAGTGAGTGATTGCTATCAAACAGCTTGATTTCAATTTTGTGTGTGCAAATGAAAGGCAAAAGAAAGAAAGAAATCTGCAACCGAAATGAACTAAATGCCCCAAGCAAGCCAGCGAACCAACAAACGAACAAACAAAACACACACACACACACACACACACACACACAACGACGAAAAGGACACGGAACTGAGCTAAGCTGAGCTGAGCAGAGAATAGAAAACAGCAGCAGCAACAGAATAAGAAGAAGAAGAATCTGTAGCACGTTTGTTGTCCCATTGTATCTCGAACTATTTTGTATTTCCTAGGCTCAGACGCATTCGCATTCTTTCGATTATACCAAAGCGCTTTGTTTGACGGCATATGAGACATTTGTTGTTGCTGTTGTTGTTGTTGTTCCTGTTGTTTTGCTATCCTTCCGTAACACAGCCGCTTTTGCGTTTTATCAGCATGGCCAACGAAGCGTGTCAGGATGCGTTGAAATAACAGATTGAAGACTAGACTTCAGACGAGATGAGACGAGGCATGGCAAAATAGACAAGCAAGACTTAAAAGGCAACGCATAGTTGAGCTTATCTGAACTGAAACTAAGCTGAACTAACGTACACACACACACACACACACGCACACACGCACACACACACTGTATCGAGAATCGTGTCGAGTCGAGTTGAGTCGAGTTGAGTCGAGTCGAGCATGAGCTCATCAGGATAATTACTTTTGTGCAATTATGAGATTACTTTATAGGCCAATGATTTTTCTCTATAACATACAAGCCAAACAAACGAAAAAAAAAGAAAAAAAAAAACAACAAACAACAAATGTTGTATGTGGAATCAGTATGCCATCTATAAGCCTAAGATTGCGATAATTGGTTCGGTTAGAAAGGCAACAAAAATCTTTCTTTTAATTGTGACCGCGTTGTCTGTCATTCCATTGTCAACATGTTATTGTTATTGTTGTTGTTGTTATTGTATGCGTGAGATAATTGTTAAAATTTACAAAATTGGCTTATTGAAAAAGTCAAAAGAAATTCATTTCCAGCAAAGTTTCTAAGAGACTCATGCATGTTAGATTCGCAGATCTGAAATCTGAGATTTTTCCATTTTTTTTTTATTAATAAACTCTAAAGGCTTTGAAGAATACTTTACACCTGCCGAAAGCTCCGAAATTTATCTAATATATTTAATCTAATATATATAATTCTCGTGTCACAGTGTTAGTTACCATACTCCTCCGAAACGGCTCGACAAATTCTGATGAAATTTTATATGCATACTCAGTAGGTCTGAGATTTGGCTACTATCTATTTTTCATACCCCCAAGTGTTCCCTAAATTTTATTAATACAAATGAAATGAAAATCCTCTTTGCGCTTCGAGGCCTTAATTGGAATCCTAATACTAGGTTACCGTCATACATGAACAGACTTCTACTCATTGACCTTCCATCTCTATATCATTGCTGGATAGTTTTAGGGACTATTTTCCTTCACAAACTCATTCTTGGATTAATTGATTCTTCAGACCTACTCAGTCGGATTAGTTTTTGAAGTCTTTGTCCCTTTACGTGTTTGTATAGATAAGAATTATTGTGTACTGAAAAGTTTCGTAAGCATCTAATATAAGGGCATGGCATCGCCTATATAGAAAAAAACTGTAAAATGAAATTTCTTTGTAAGCAGACAAGATAGAAGTTTTGTAGGATGTAATGGTATTCAATGGGATCAATTATAATATAGGCATGGCAAAGCCTCTTTCTCTTTGGACATGTTTCTCATTAGAAATAATTTAAGAACGGGCTTCCAATGAGAAACGTTAAAGGAATGCTTGCAAAAACGTATATAAGTTAAGTTTAATTAATTAATTTATTTAAAATTAAATCAAACTGGAAATTCAAAAGCTGGAATGAATATTGCTGACTTGAAGACCGACAAGATAAATTGGTGGGGTTGTCTGCACATATAGCACGAAAATTTAAAACTGATAGGATCTAAAATAAATAAGGATAATATTTTAATAAAAAGAGTACTTAATTTAAAAAAAATCGTCATAAAATAATCTAATTTTGGTTCAAATAAACTGAGACCCATTTTTTATGACCCTTTGATAATTCTATGACCACAACTTTGTTAAAAATTACTTTTAATATTAATATTGCTTATCATTTTAAAGGTGAAACTTCAATCTACAAATCTGCATTCATACTTTTCTGATTTTTATTTTGATTTGGAAGCTACAGCCATACAAATGCCAAAAAAAAAGTTAAAAAAATAAGTGGTTCTTTTAAGATGGCAGCCACTGTATATCTGGATCCATATTATTTACTTACAAGAACGTAATTTCAAATTGATAGAGATAGAGTTTAATATGATTCAATCCGGCGACATAGGCAACCGTTCGCCATATCTGAGGGCGTAGCCGGGACAGCTAGTATTATACATATATATATTTTTTTTCGTAGTGAACTTTTTGTTTATGTCATGCTGAATCGTGGAAATCTTGAGATCAAGATGTAATGTTTTGTGCCTGACGAACGATGGCGCTTCAGAAACAGCAATATAGCAGTTGGATAATGTGGATCCTGAAATCTTGAAGTATTAATGAGGGATTTAAGTACAAACGGCAATGATAAAGCTTTGTCACCCTAAGGAGATAGCCAAACAAGATGGGACAACTGCAGGTGTGCACAATTCATTAATAATACACAAACAAACAAACAAATAACAACAAAAACAAACCACAAATAATTCTATAAGCTATGAACGACTTTTGATATTAATATATGATGCCGGCAATGGGGTGAGGGGCGTGGGGCGTACAGTACTTTATGAGAAAGACTTAAGCAGGCAAAACGAATCGATTAGAAGAGCCAGAAATCTTCAGCAACAACAAGCAATCAATGTGAAACACTTTGCTACAATTGTCTGTGTGTGTGTGTGTGTGTGTGTGCACTGCAGGTGCAGAACAGGTCAAAGTAGCAAGTCGCAACCGCAATGGGCCACCCTTATGACAAATGCAACCAAATGCGTTGCATGCCACACAACAACAAGTACAAAAATGTTGCACAAAGCGTGTCGTGCGTGAGTTGAGCGCAAAATTAATTTGCACAGCATGAATGAGAGACAGAGAGAGAGAATAAAATTAAATCAAAATACAAAGCAAAAGTAAGAGAAGTAATCCGAGCGATACTCAATGGGAAATGCCCATAAAAGTGGAGTGCAAATCATACACGGTCATAAAATAAATGTCGACCATAAACCGTGACAAAATAGACAAACAAATTACCGCAAACAACACGAAATTTTGCGCCCACCAATACATACATACATACATATGACAGAAGATGACTTGTCTAAGATTTCGGGATAGAAATCAGTTTGAATGAAAAAAGATAAAAATAAAACCCAAAACGCAAATGAAATTGTAATCAGAGACACGAGACAACACGATGCGTCACAAGGACTGTGAGTCCTGGCGGAAGGAAGAAAGCACCAAAAAAAAAAAAAAAAAAAAAAACAAAAAAGTAACAATGAAAATGCAGAAGAAGAAGAAGAAATTGACAACGCATACGAAATGTAAATATTTAATTTTGAAAGAGTGTAACTAAAGGGATTTGCAACGCGCGTGCCACACACATCTACGTGCCACATCCTGATCCAGCCGACGATGACAATGACAACGAAGCTCACGCTAGCGACGCTTACAACGCTTACGACGTCGTGGACCACGAACACATTTTAACATAACCCGCAGCATTCGTTACGCTCTGGTTTTCCTTTTTATACCCTGTACACATACTGTGTATCAGGGTATATTGTGTTTGTTTGAGCGAAATGTATGTAACGCACAGAAGGAGGGGAGGGGGACCCTATAAAGTATATATATTCTTGATCAGGACGACAAGAGAAATTGATTGAGCCATGTCCGTCCGTCTGTCCGTCTGTCCGTCTGTCCGTCTGTCCGTCCGTCCGTCCTCACCAACGGTTCTCGGAAACTGTAAGAGCTAGAGACTTGAAATTTGGAGGGTAGACTCGTGATGCTCGGCAGCAGATCAAGTTTATTTTTTTTTTTTGCCACGCCCACTCCTTCCCGCCCATCCAGCCGTACCCACTTTTTTAAATCGCTATAACTCAAACATCCAAAGAGATAAAAACATCAAAGTCGGTATGTAGACTCAGTATGTATAGCCCTACAAAACTGCATACCACAAAATCCCCCCCTTCTTTTCATTTCCCCTCCCCCAGTGATTTTCTATAAATTGCTATATCTCCAAAATTAACAAAGATACGACCCTGAAAATTTGTATACAAGCTCAGTGATAATACATCTTAAAAACTGCATACCACAAACTTCCCCCCTCTTTGATGGCTACCCCTCAGAGGCCGACAAACTTAAATTTTTAGTAAAATCCACATTTTTTGACCGATTTTCTTGATATTTTGAACACTATTTGAATATGCGACGTCAGATCAATATGTTTTTGTAACTTGAAGGTGTGGCACCGCCTACCATGTGTGCAGGGTATTATATTGTCGAGTATACTCGACTATACCGCCCTTACTGGTTGTTATTGTTGTTGTGGGACATGCGTGGCACATTCGAAGAGTTCTGTATGGTGGCAACACACAGACACACACACACGAGGATCTCACGATTAGTTTCTTAGAAAATGAATTTTTGAAATTTTTATTTAACACTTTTCTATCAAAAATAAAATTCAACAGCATTATTTCCATTGGACAATAAAAAAAACGCTTGTCCGATGAGCTAGAGTGTTTTATTTTTCTTTAAATTTAGACACCTTGGTAGAGCTCCTTAAGATTTTGAGCCTCCCAACTCTATCTTATATGGATTTTATCTTAACATAGTGAAATAACTATAAATATGAATGAATTTCTCAATGACTCCCTCACCTTTGGTTAGAACTCTCTTACTCTCAGCAACGCCATCTATCTGCTGAAACGCTTACTGCTTTGTTCGACCTCCTGTTCATGAATATACGAACTTTACGTATGACCTATGCTGCTGTGTATAACTGTTTTATTTAACTTAAATTTCATTGCGTGTCTTTCGCATTTCTATTGACTCACACTCACACCCAAACACACCCACACACACAACACATGTCCTTTTTAGCAACACTGTTCAACATGCTGGCAACTCTCCTCAGGCCAAGCTGATGCGATCCGTTTTGGGTCCGGCCAATGGTCACGAGCGCATAAAAAATGACAATGTTCGTGCACACACACACACACACACACACACACACACACACACATTCATTTGTCCTTTTTTTATGACAAAATAATATCGAGATAAGCAGAGGATTAACAAATAAAAGAAAATGCCAAAGAAAGTGTAACGAAACCGAAACCAAAGAAAAAAAAAAAAAAAAAAATCCCAAAGAAGAAAAAAAAAAATAAGTAAATAAATAAAGAAGTCACAATCGACGGAAAATGACGCGTGTTGGTCTGTGACAGGACGTTGGTCTTGCTCCTGCTCCTGCTGCTGCTCCTGCTGCTGCTGCTGCTGGTGCTGATGACCCAAGGATGCGGGTTGTTGTGCGAATCTCTCGGGTAGCTTGAATCTCAGCCGTCTGTGTCGATGGGTGTCTGTGTGTGTATAGTTGGCCAGCGTTTTTTTTAGTCAAGTGCAACACAAAGTAAAAGTTTTTAATCGATTGATTGCTCAATTTAGTTTTGGATATGGGCTGAGCGGCTTTTATCATTATATCTTTTTGTTTCTTTGATTTTTTTTTTTTTTTTCTGTCTTTTTTCATGTGAACTTTGAAATTTTGTTGGCAATTTTCGGCGCTCTTAAGTTGAAGACTTTTAAAGATGAAGAAGTTTTGTGCATGTGCGTCAGAAAAAACAATCTTATAAGCTTTGCAAATAAATAAACTTTATACACTAAGCAAAAAAATAAACGGACCACACAAAAAATTTCAATTTTTGACCTATTTTTGGCGGTCTGTAACTTTGTAGGTATTGATCGTATCGACAAACTCTGAAAGAAGATTTTATAGCTTGTAACTTCTAGTTTTTAAGTCTTTTGTCCAAAAAATTTTAAGAGTAACGGTTTTGATGTAATCCTTAAAATTGCGAGAACAAAAAAAATTGCAAAATTTTTTGTCTTTTTTGACATGTTCCATGGGCTTTCGTGATTTTTGTTTAGATCGACCATTGTATTGACCAGATAGCCTGTTAATTCAGCTTCAATTTGCATTTTTCCGATCTTTGCGACGATTTTTTTTCGCTGAGATATTCATAGTTGAACCCAAAAAGCTCCTTTTGACTTTAAACATCCATATCTCAGCAATGAATAAACATACAGGCATGGGCAAGACAGTTTTGAAAACTAGAGAAAATGTCCTCAAAGAACCAGTTAAGACATTTGCAGAACAAAATTTTTTAACATTTTTAATTTCAAGTTGAAAAAAGGCCAAAAAAGTGCCTTTTTGACTTGTTATCGTTATTTCACTACATCTTAGGAACCACTAATCGGAAGGATGATACCTTCAGTTATTTTTACACCTCTTAGTACCCCCAATAACCTTGTCAATTTTCAGATCAATCCATTCAGTGGTTTTTGTTTTTTTTCGTTTGTTCAGAGTTGACGAAATTTTGGCAGATTTCGATGCATAGAGGGCAATTATTGTCCCAAAAGTTAAAGCTTCCATAGGTATCGTATTGCAGATACCTTATACCAAAACTTCGATATATTTTAATCTGGAACCAATCTTGAACCAATGGCATATTACTCCTTTTACAAACGAATGCATGAAAGATCTCGGAGTAATTTTCATTCTATAGAGAGATGAGTATGTAAGCCAACAGAACGGCAGTACGGACGCTCGGACAGACGTACTTTGCTGATGCAGGCATGAGGTATGAAAATATTTTTCTGAAATAAGCATTTAACCTTTTTTTTGTTGTTGTTGTTGTTGTTGTTGTTTTTTATGTAAATGGTCCTTAACACCCAACAAAAACAAAACTGAAACCGAAACCGAAACCGAAAACATGTCGTCAACTTTTGACTGGAGTAAATTACATTTGAATGTGTATGCACTTGAGTGGGTGTGGCAGTTTTACCGCCTATGCGAGAGTTAAACCGTAACCGAGATTGTCGTTTCAAATTTGAATACGCGCGGAAAATATTTTAATTCGTGGCCATACTCGAATGCACACACACACACACACACACACAGAGAGTTGTGTTTTGTATTGCGTTGCGCCGTGATTTATGCAATGCTAGAGGGTTGCATGACGACAACGACTACATTGAGACTGAGGATGAGCATGAGCATGAGGATTGACGTCCGTCCGACCGTCTGTCCGTCCGTTCGTTCGCCTGAACCGCTCGCTTGACAACTGTCGCTGCATACCTGCCAAGTCAGGCGGTACTTTTAACCCAACCGCCCCCCCAGCCACTGCCTCTTCAAGAGCTTTGTACTTCTGACACACCCCTCGCATCATATGCAATGTGCACTGTTGTTGAAGTTCAAATTGAAATCGAGGCTTCACTTTCAGCACCAAAAGCCAACACCAACAACAACAACAGCAGCAGCAAAGTAAAAGACTGGCAGAGGGAGTAATGGCAACGTTGACAGTCAAAAGGCGTCAATTCCAATGCCTACGTTTGTGGCCGCTTAGCTCAACCACACACACACACACACACACACACACAAAGCTTAAGTGAAATAACTGCTTTACTTGCTCCTCATGCCGCAAATTGCCAGAGTTGCCCTAACACGGCGTGAACAACAACAACAACAACAACAACTTATTTGCATTTCGTTAGAATTTCCTTTTTTTTATTGCTTTTCAAATTAAATTTATTTATTTTTTTTTTTTTTCACAACAATAACAATAACAACAACAACAACAACAATAAGCGCAACAGCGATAGTTAAATAAATAAGTCAATAAAGCAAATGAACTTAAAAATCTTTGTTGTTGTTGTTGGTTATTGTTATTGTTTTAATGGGCGTGTCTGTACACAATGTTACCGTTATGACGCCATTTAACGGTTTCAACATAACGGCATTTTCATTTGTTGTTTTTGTTGTTGAAAGAATTCTTTTTTTTTTGGTTTTCAGAAATTAAATTTATAAAAATTGTCATGAAAAAATCATTTATATAAGCATAATTAAGATAGTTCCAGAAGAATTATGTGAATTAATATATATAAAAAATTTTAAAAATTTATAAATTTAAAAATCTACTCTTGAAATGTTATATTTCATTGAATTTTTGAATTTGAATTTAATTGAAAGAAACAATAAAATATTGAAAAATTAAAAAAAAAAAATTTCAATATGGATTTTTGAGCACTGAAGGCTAGGAACGTATGGGGACGTCCATAAATTACGTGAGATTTTTTTTTTTAGAAATTTAGACCCCTCCCCCCCTCTTGATGAGATTTAGTGAGATTTTGACGAACCCCTTCCTCTGAATCTCACATGAGATTTTGCTAAAAATTTGATAAAAAGAAAAATTTTTTTTTTGCTTAAATTTTTGAATAAAAAAAATGGTAAACTAGTGAATTAAAAAAATCATATGAGATGTCCGATGAACCCCCTCCCATTAGGTGAGATTTGATGAGATTTTGCTGAACCCTCCTCCCCTAATTTTATCTCACGAAATTTATGGACGTCCCCTATGGAAGAATAGGTAAACGTATGAGAATTTGTATATAGGCAAAATTTCAAAAATTCACTTTCTTTCGAAATTCCACTCACTCTCTCTCTCTCTCTGTCTCTCTCTCTCTCTCTTATAACAGTTTCGGCTACTTTTCTAATGCTGCTCATTAGTAGTAAATTGTTTTGATTTAAGGTCTTCTTGCCGCCTCCTCTCTAAATCAGCCCATCATTAATGTTGCCATTTTCAATCTATCGTTATAATCCTGTATATTGTTCTTTGTCCTCTGTCCTAACATATCCTTTGCTGTCCTGTCATGTCCTGTGCTGTGCTCTGCTGTTGTTTCTTCAATCTTTCCTGCTCAATTTTCGTTCCTTCGTTCATTTAGTTGTTTATTTGTATTACTAATTTTCCGTTGATTTTCTATCCGCAAAACAAATGAAATTGAAACGTTTCTTGCATATTAAACAGCTTTGATTTAATTTACGTTAAATTCATGCCCGGATATTGGTATCTCTCTCTCGCTCTCGCTCTCGCACTCGTCCACTGTCACTTTCTCCCACTCAAAGTGCAAACATAGAAAACCACCAATTGTTTATCAAGCCCCCCACCGTTCCCCGCAACCCACCAATGACTGACGCCACAAAAGTTTCGACCACTTTATACGCTGCTCTTGGCATTGCTTTCAGCATCAGGAACCGTTCAACATAAATTTACAACATAATCATGGCAAATCTTGCAACATCATTTTTTTTTTTATTTTTTTTTATTTTATTTTGTTTTGTTTTGTTTTCTTACTTTTTGTTTGGTCTCTATTTCAAACAACCACCAAACCACCGTTATCGCCCACGCAACCACCCCCACCCCCTGCCCTGTTTGACTTTGTTCCTTTGCTCAATGAACTTTTTGCCTTTTGGCTTCATTTTTAGCTTTGACTTTGCTTGGGCTTCATTTGATTAGATTTGATTTGACTTGGACTTGGACTTTTGTATCTGTGTATCTGTATATCTGTGTATCCGTATCCGTATCTGTGTGTGTGTTTGTTTGCGCTTTTTCCACACTCTCTTAGTTGGTTTTTGACTGGTGTCTCTCGAGTGGTTGATTGTCTGTCAATAGCAGCTTATACATTTTAAGCCGCAAAGCGTGTCACGCATATAATTATTTGTCTCAAATAAGTTATTAGCAACAATTGTCGACAATTTGTGCACATCTGTTATTGAATCTACAGACACTTGAGATTTTTTTTTTTTTTTGCCGCCCAAAAACTTAATTCTAATTTTGTTAAACATATTGTCGCCTGACTTAATGTCTGAGACGTGTCACAGTGCATACAAGTGGCAAATAGAGGGGTTGTATAGCAGAGTAGCAATTTTTATATGTTGGTTCTTATAGAACAGACAGAGTGGCCAAGTAAATTTAAGAAATTCCGATTCAGGAATTCAAGATCCAAAACTCAGAACCCACATGTATGCCTAGACCCGGAATATCTGCCCTTGGTTGATTCTTATAGAACAGACAGAGTGTCCAAGTAAGTTTAAGAAATTCCGACCCAGGAATTCAAGATCCAAAACTCAGAACCCACATGTATCCCTACTCCCGATCTGAACTGAGACCCGGGATATCTGCCCTAGGTTGGTTCTTATAGAACAGACAGAGTGTCCAAGTAAGTTTAAGAAATTCCGATCCAGGAATTCAAGATCCAAAACTCAGAACCCACATGTATTCCTAGTCCCGATCTGAACTGAGACCCAGGATATCTGCTCTTGGAGACCGTGAGCGCGTATCGGCCTCAAATTAGTTAGTGTTCCGATAGAGGAATTATTGTTTTTTGGGATATTTGGCTCATTATATCATAATATCTATCTATCCATCTATCCTATTTATCAACCTATTTATCTATCTATCCAACTAGCTTTCATTTTTAATACACAATTCTCAAGATGAATGCATCAAAGAATTTCCAAAGCGCCACTACATCATTTTCACAGCCAAAAATTACAGTTTTCATTGCAATTCGCCACAATTGCAAACTTCATATTATTTCAGCTGTTCGATTTGGCAACTTTTTGAGTTCAGCTCATTCCAAAATACGCCCACGCAGTCAAGCATAAACGTGCAACTTAAGACAAACTATAAACGTTGCAAAAGATTACAAGAAATAAAATACAAAAAAATCAACAAAAACAAAAAATCCGTGAAGAGACTATTTTCGTACATAGTATACCACAACAGCAACAATAGCAACAACAACAGCTACATTATGGTAAGCTCACTTTCCATCTTGAACCACAAACTTTAGACCGAACGAGCCAAGACCAACTTTGAATGTTGCGCCTCATCTAAGCCAACCAGAATTTCATGGCTTTTTCTTACTGCAACTTTTAGTATTTTTGGCTTTTCTTAGCTTGCCACTTTGTTGTTGTAGTTTGTTTTTTTTTTTGGTTAATTTTTCTTTTTTTTTTTTGCTGCATTTTGTTAAATTTTCGTCATGACTTATTCATGGCAAGAACGCTGCAGGACAATTAGTAACTGAAATTTGCGATTTGCCACATGCTCGGCCAAAAAAGTTGCCAACAACAACAACAACAATAACAACAACACAACACAAACATCAAACAACAACATCGATGGCAAAGGCAACAGTAAAGTTTTGGTCCAAACTATTATAATTTGGTAAGCCCATTATTAACGTTGTTGTTGTTGTTGTAGTTGTAGTAGCCTTTTGCTCTTCCTCTTCCCCTTGAAATGCATGCAATAATCTTTTAAACATTCCTTCATTACTCTACGTTACAACGTCTTGACGTAAGTGCATGCATATTGTTACGTCACGTCACGTAAAGTGTTGTAAAGTTACGTTCAGATAAGATAATTATAAATATAATTAAAGAGAAGATATTATATGATATATGATTAGTTAAGATCATGTAAGATAAGTTAAGAGCAGAGCATAAGAGATCAGACTCCGTGGCTGCTACTAAGCCCATCAATAATTCTTCTTCTTCCTCCTCCTCATCCGCATACTTTAAAAACGCCTTTTAGGACATCTATGCTAATAATCTGATCATGATGAAAAAAAAAATAAGATTAAGGGACGTCCATAATTTACGTGAGATAAAATTAGGGGAGGAGGGGCTCAGCAAAATCTCACCAAATCTCACCTAAGCGGAGAGGGGTTCATCGGACATCTCATGTAATTTTTTTAGTTCACTAGTTTACCATTTTTTTTATTTAATTTTAATTTTTTTATCAAATTTTTAGCAAAATCTCATGTGAAATTCAGAGGGAGGGTTCGTCAAAATCTCTCTAAATCTCATCAAAAGGGGGGGAGGGGTCTAAATTTCTGGAAAAAAACCTCACGTAATTTATGGACATCCCTTTATATTTAACGACAAGCCCCCCAAAACCCCTCCTGTACACACAGTCGACTCTAGACTGAAAATCAAGACACTAATTTACGCTCAATAATGATGATAATGACGTCAGTGATTATGATTATGATGATGATCATTATGACTGTAATGATGTTGATTATGATGAGCATTTAACTGACGCCCTTACGCCCCCCGCGGCCGCCCACGCATTCAATCAACCATGCCGCTGGCCAAAACATGTTTTAAAAGCTTTTGTATGTGTTACAAATGATGGGCGTGGCACCTAAAAAAAAAAAATAAGAACAACAACAGCAACAACAACAAAATAGGCATGAGAAACGATTTCAAACACACAACTTTTAATAAAGTGAAAAGAAGGCGGTGACGTTGAAGAAGCGTTTAGAAAGAGGAATGAGAAAAGACTACACACACTCATATGCACTCATATGTGTATGTGTCTATGTGTGTGTGTGTGTGTGTTTTGGTCTTATGAAAAATAAAAGATTTCTGCACATGTTCCTTACAAATTTTCGTATGATGTTCAAATCATGTTGTTGCTATTGTTGTTGCTGTTGCTTCTGCTGCAGGTGCTTATAGCTGTTGTTGTTGTTGTTAGTGTTGTTTTAACAAACAATCTTTTTGTTAGTAATTAGCTGCACACGATAAACGTGACATTTGTTATTGTGTGTTGTTGTTGTTATTGTAGTAGTTATTTTGGCTAGTTGGCTTTACTTTGTTTTTGTTTTTGTTGCTTTTGCTGTTGTTGTGTTGCATGTTGTTTTCTTTACGCTTGTCTGAATTATTGTTGTAGTTTTTGTTGTTGCTGTCGTTGACCATTAGACAGACAGACACATAAAAAGACAAATTCAGCTTACCATTAACATTTTTAATATCACATGCTCCTATGTTGGCTTATAATCCACGCAACATACGTCACTTTGTTGCTCAGGCACAAGCTTGCATATTAAACTGACCAAGCTTGCATATTAAACTGTCCTATGCGGCATATAGCACTATGTAACATAAGAGTAAAGGCTGCTAGTGGAATATCAGCTTCTTTCCTTCTTTCTTCGATTCTTTATAACAAACACAATAATGTTTTTTAACATTTATATAAATAAATTTTATTATGTATATATATATATATATATAATTATAATCGTGTCTGTATACATATAAAAATTTTCGAAAATGTTTACAAAAAGTTTTATTTAAATTTAAACAAAATCTATAAAGAAAAACGATCGGCATTTTTTTTTACTGCACTACATGTATATGTTTTATATTCTTGTGCTTTTTTGTAACAATGTGCGTTTGTATCTTTTTTTGTTAACAACTTTTCTGGAGCAATTCGAATTTGTATTATTTGTTTTTTTTTTTTTTTTTATAAACTTTTATTGGCGTTTTTGTTTTTGTTTTATAAATATTAACAACCAAAAATTGTTTGTCATTTGTATTTTTTTGTTTTAAATATTTAAAGTAATTGTTTATAAACATTTATTGTACGATAATTGACCAAAAAAGTAACTCTGTCTTTTGCGTCTTCGTCTTCGTCTTTGTTTTTGCTTCATTATTACATATTATTTATTATTTCATTAATTTGAAAAATTCTTTAATAATGTTAATTAATAACTAAAATTAACAAAAAAAAAAAATATATATATATATTAAGTTAAGCACAACTTTCATTTATTCATTTGAGCAAAAAAAAAATATTCACTTATTAATATCAAAGAACTTGAGACTCGCGTTTTTTATATGTGTGAGTGGTGTAAAGTGCGTTGAGTTAACAATTTTTTTTTTTTTTTCAGTGTATTTATGTGCATCGAAGTAAAACATGTCTGTCTCATAGTAAATAAATATTTTGTAATCATCAAAAAGACAATGATCTTTTGCTAAGTCGTAAAAAAAAAAAAACATTTTGTCATTTAAATATTTTTTTTGGTATAATTAATAGAAAAACTACTTGAATTTTCAAGGACAACAAAAAAACCGATTGTTGCATAAAACTTGAAGAGCATAAATTAAAACATGCTATTTACACACGCCAACAAAGTCATACAAGATTTGTTTTTTTTTTTAGTTATTTCATGAAATACATAAAGCATTTAAAGTTTAACGAAAAACTCAGTCGCGTATGACATGTGCAGTCTGTATAAAGGCTGACTCTTGTAATATTTTGATTTTCGGTTACATTTAAGAATTTCTTACTTATTCTTCTTCTTGAGAAAACTTGTCTCAATTGCACTTTTCATAAATAAAAATAATAATTATAATTCAACTAAAAATAAATCAACTTGCCATATAGATGAGCTAAAGTAACAAAAACAACAACAACAACAATACCGAAATATTTTTAAGTTGTTCTGTCAACAAGATCAAGCTACCAAATACAAATGCAATTCGCTTTCATAACGAAATTTAACTAATAATATTAGAGCATTTTCAATTTGAACTTAATTTTGGGTCAATTTTGTGCCAAAGGATAGTAAATCCGCTTGATCAGGTTTATCACGTGTTGCATGATAAGCCTCACGTTCACGATCTGGGAATTTCGTTGGCAAATTCGGTGAATGCAAATTAACTTTTGCCTCAAAACGTACGCCGGCCACTTCAACTTCATAGTGACCCGTCAGTATATAATCATTTGTTACCGGCAGCTCAGTGCCATGCTCATCGAAATTACGCACAAAGCCGAGACAGACTTGTTTCTCAAATGTATAACCATAGCCGGTGGTCGTTGTCATGCCAACATATTTGCCATCACGATAGATCGGTTCGCCGCCCCAGCACCACATGTCCACCTCATGATTATGATCGTTCAACAGTAACTGAACGTACATGCGTTTGACGCCCTCCTCGCGCTGTTTGAGCAAAGCTTTGCGACCAACAAAATCAATGGGTTTCTGGCCAGCGAACATGAAAGAGAAAAAAAAAACGTATGCGTGTGAGCGAGCAAGCATGTCAAACAATGAGATCAGAACACTTACATTGAATTTAACACGCCAACTGCGTCCGCACTCAAGCGGCGTCGTTGATGTATCTAGATCTTGACCCCAAAACGCATAAAACTTCTCAATGCGTAATGCGCGCGTTGCATAGTAACCTAAAGCATGATAAGTAATTAAAGAAATCTTCAAGTTGTTGTAGTATGTAAGCAGCGTCCAACTCACCAGCATGTTGCATATTATATTTCTGGCCAGCTTGACGCAGACGCGAATAGACATGCAAGGCATACTCGTTCGGTATGTAGAGCACATAGCCCAATTCTCCAGTGTGCGTGATATTGAGCACGCGTATGCCAACAGCCAAGCCCACGTCGAGTTCCTGTGAGTAGAAAAGAAAGGAAGCGTGTTAGATTATGAGCTTATTAAGCCAAAGTTAGGCAAGCAAGCAAGCGCAAACCTTATAGGTAAAGAATGGAAAACTCTTTGCTGATAGATCCGTATCCGTTAGCTCGGACAGCAGGACACGTGTATATGGTCCAATAATACAGATGGCCGTATACATGGATGTGACGTCCGCGACGTTAACCTTGGCGCGTAAATGTTGCGGCATATGTTTCCGTATCCAGCACATGGCACGTGTCTGTTGTATTGTTGGTGCAATCATCATGTAACTAATGGCACAAAAAGGAGTTATTAAATATATATATGTGCGTGTATGTAGCGACTAACTGTTTTTCGGTGAGACGCGCTAGAGAGCAATCATTCTCGTAGCCGCCCAAGGGATTCTGCATGCCCGTGTGTATAATAGAGCCAACAGCGACGTCGACATCATTCGAGCATAGATATTGCAGCAACTCGACCACCTCATTGCCTTTCGACCAGAGATCATATTTGGTAAAGGAACTGTAATCGGCGATGCCGATGCGTTCACGGCAGGCACGATACTCGGCAGCGACGTGATCGAACCAAGGCGGCTTGCCAAACGTTTTCGTCTTGGCAATGCGGAAACGCGGCAGACCAAATTCATCTGAAAGTTCATAAAGTTTAGAAGAAGCGCTTATAAACATATAAACATACACACATACCTTTCTTGTCATGCTGATCGAAAAAGTTGGGTCGTTCATAGCCCATTGTCTGACCAAAGACGGCGCCGGCTTCCTTCATTTGTGGATAGATCGGCGACATGCGCAAATTGCGACCCGTCTCGAATTCGTCAAATGGATAATTGATCTGGAAATGCCTACCAGGCGCTTCCTTGCAGCGATCACGTAAAAACTTACGATTATTGTGCAGGCCCAGAAAGCGTGTTATATCCAAGATATGCAAATCCAAATCCGTTGCGCCTTTCACAATCAAATCGGCAAGCACGCGTCCAATGCCGCCGGCCGCCGATACGCCCAGTGTTTTATTGCCCGCCGATACGAAATAGTTTTGAATTTCGGGCGCCTCGCCGAGTATCCATTTGCAGTCGGGCGAGAAAACCTGCAACGAGTTGGTGAGACGATCGAGCACAGCCTCACGAAAGGCGGGCACACGCATGAGCAACTCGTCGAGCAGGCCGTGAAAGTGATCCCAGTCCGGCGGATGTTCACGTTCCTTCTGTGACAGCTGCACGATGCCATCCTCATAGACCATCTTCGCTTCACGCTCAAAACCGCCGGCCAGCAAACGACCGTCACGCTCACGAAAGAATATACGACCGTCAAAGTCACGCACGAACGGCGTATTTGGATCAAGATCGGGAATTGGCTGCGTATGCAAGAAATGATGTTCGACCGCCTTCAATGGCACCTTGACCACAGGCTGTGACAGTGTGCCGACCTCACGTGCCCAATAGCCGGAGCAGTTGACAAAATAATCGCACGTAACATCGCCGGCCGACGTCTCGACACGCGCCACTTTGCCATGTGCGCTCAGTATCTTTTTGACGGCACAACGTTCGACCACCTCGACGCCCAAACGCTGTGCTTCCTTTACAAATGTTTTGCATACTAGATGCGGATCACAGACACCATCTTCTGGTATCCACAGACCACCTTCGAGATCGTCGACTTCGATGAGCGGACAACGCTCTTTGCACTGCTCCGGCGTCAAGATTTCACAGTTCATGCCCCAGGCCACGGCCTGTGATTTCATGCGATTGAAGGAGGTCATGCGATCGAATTTTCTTGCCAAATTCAAGCTGCCCACCTGGCGCCAACCGGTGGCTAGGCCGCTATCCGACAGCCCCTTGACCAAATCAATTGAATATTCTGCCAACTTTAATTCCGTATAGCTCGGTTCAAAACGACCGGCCATGCCGCTGGCACTCCATGGTGACTCACCGCCCACCTTGTCCTGTTCGAGCAGTACCGTATCCTTGCCCCAGCCAAGCAGTGCCAGGTGATAGGCAACTGACGCACCCGTTATGCCGCCACCACAGATGACGACACGTGCGTGCGCGGGCAGAGCAGCAGCCGCCAAGGCCGATGATGCCTCTGACGGCTCTTGTGGCTTGAATTTCCTTTTGCGCAGCACATTTGGTACCTGTTCACTGGTCTCAGCCTCGTTGCCGCTCGCATTGCTGGTGCTGGTGTTGTTAAGCGAACGCCATGAAGAGGACGACGACAACGACGACGGTGTTGAAGATGTTGGCGTCGCAGAGGAGAGCGGCAGGCGTACGCCACAACGCAACAACTTTTGCATCCTGCCCCCTTTTTTTGTCTTACAATACTCTACTACTTCGGCTCATATACACATCAAACTTCCTTGCACTTGTTTAATTCACTCATTGGTTCTCCTCCTCAGAATTCTACTTATTTTAAGTAAATACGCAGTCTTCTTCACTCAACCTTTGCCGTTTACAAATACAAAACGCAGATGATTTGTGCAAGCGAAATGCTCTATTGCTTGACAAGTGTATTATGTTTCAGAAAAATCGACTGAACTTACATTAATGCAATGCTAAAATTGAATGTGAAAGAGAGTGACGGAAAATGTAAAATTGTCCATGTTTCGCAACAGGTTCATTTTTCACGCTCATATTCCACTTTTAAATGTCTTATGTTGTTGTTGAAGTAGACATTACATGCAGCAAATAACAAGCAGCTGAAGGTGAAACAATAAAAATTGAACTGTCGTATGCAAAGTCTAAAATATAATAGACATACGGCAAACTGGCTGCGTTAATTGAGTTGAATGCTTCCGAACGCTCCCAGCTGCGTTTCGTCAACTTAGTGGCCGGAAAGCCCTCTGCCGTCACTTTTTTGCAATTGGTCATGAGCTCTCTGTGTTTTGGCGGCGTCACCCACATTGATTTGGCTTAAGTGACCGTGCAACTTTAAGCGACATTGAGCATGCCAGTTCTTACAGCCCTTGCGAGTTAACTAACACCGTCGAATGAGGGGGAGTCACCCATATTGAGTTGGCTTAAGTGGCGGTGCAAATTCAAACAACATAGTGCTAGCCAGCACTTTCACGACTTTGTCATTGGGCCCTCGACCGCGTCATTGCAGCAAAAGAGTCAATTTGTTGACACGGCGTTAAATCGTCGATTAGACAACTCTTCCCCAAACTGCCGTTATTCGCGGAAAATAATTGAATTTGCAAACTCCCATCATATTAATTGAGTCATTTTAAACGTGCGATCGTAAAATGTCCAAACCTTGTGCCTGCTGTATGAATACTTTCAAGTGGATACCCGTAATATTTATAGCCGCCGTTATCGTTTGGTCTTACTACGCCTGCGTCGTCCAGCTATGCATATGTAAGTCGCCGTTAGTAGTCAAAAATTTAAGAGGAAAATACTAATTTACTTAACGTCTTTTGGCTTGCAGTTGCCGTCGACAGTGTGATACAAAAGATTCTTTTTATATTCTTTTATCACATAATACTCATACTTTTTCTATGGTCATATTGGGCAACAATTTTCACGCCGTACCGTCAAACTTTCGTATACTTGACGCCGAGATTTCGCATATTTTGCAAGAAATTTGGCAGTAACAAATAGCACTCGTAATGGCTCTGTTCGTCTTTGTGAGGAATGCAAAAAGATCAAAACCGATCATGCTCATCATTGTGGTGTGTGTGGCCCTTGTGTACTCAAAATGGATAATCACTGTCCGTTAGCAAATAATTGTGTGAATTTTTCAAATTATAAGTTCTTCGTACTATGTCTGGGCTATGCGTTACTATACTGTCTCTATGTAGCCTTCACATCGTTGGATAAGTTTCTACAATTTTGGCAGGGTGAACTGATAATGGTAGCGGCATGAGTCGTTTTCATTTCGTGCACTGATGTTCCATGTTCGTGGTCCCGACAAGATGGGCTATAATTTGGTTCGCTTAGCCAACTTTCAGGTGGTTTTCGGCGATGATTGGAAATTTTGGTTTCTGCCAACTTTCACAAGTCGTGGTGATAGCGTGGATTATCCGGTTGCGGCGCATCGACGTAGAAATCTTGCCAATTATGGGGTCAGATCAGGTTGGAACATGGAAATCCAACCGATACAATTCACAAATGCCGAATTTCGACTTATTTGAGCTCCTGGATCCCGTTAGGATCCACTGCGTTAGGCCGCAGTGAGCCGTTTAATTCAAAATTAAAATACTTTAATGAAATGCATAAGCAACAACAACAACAATAAATTTTATTTTGTTTTCATTATGATATTCTGTTCTGGTTTTACTAGCGTGTGTGTGCATGTGTTTGTTGTTGTTGTTGTTGTCAAAACAAGTGCAAAAATTTAAACTGAAATTGCGCTTATTGTTTTTGTTTTTTTTTTCATATTTTGTTGATACGAAATTACATACGAATTAAGCACATTAAGTTCAGTGTTAAATGAATGGAATTATTTTACTAATTTTTCAATAATTGTTTTATTATTATAATTTTTATTTAAAAAAATATTACTTAAAAAGTAAAAAGGAAGCAAAAGGAACAACAATAGTTGTGACATAAACAACAACAACAACAGCTACAACAAACTTGTGCAAGTAAACGCTTTGAAGCAGGTCGAGAGATAAGCCATACAACAACAACAACAACAACAAAAAAAAATCAAATAATAAAAAGCAATGAGAGCGAATAAAATAACAACAAAAAAAAAGTGTGCCTTTGATTGTGTCGCTGCAGCCTAACGCTTGTCAGCCAGCCTGCCTGCCTGCGCAGCAACAACATAAGGCGACAACGACAACAACAACAACGACGACGACGACTGTTACACACAACACATACGCTTATCGCAATACGTACGTGCCCAACGACAACAACAAAAACGCGCAAGATCAACAGCGTAGACTATAAAAACGACAGAGCAAACACTTCATACATACATACATATTTATATATGTATACATTCATGCATACATATTGGTCGCTACGCCGCTGCTTTGCTTGCATTGCAGGCACTCAGCCAGCCAGGCAAGCAGGCAGGCAGGCAGACAGACCAAACGACCAACCAAAGAAACGTCAACGACGGCGTGCTTACTCAATACTTCTCGTCTGTGCAGCACTCTTGGTACATTGTAGTCCGTGTCCGTGTCCGTGTGCCGCAACAACACAGCGCTTAGCAAAGCAAAGAAACGAAACGAACGAACGAAGAAATAAATAAATAATTTAAAGCATTAAATTGAAAAAGACACAAAAATACATTTAAAATAAAATTAATAAAAGACGAAGAATAAAAAAAAAAATAAGCAAAAAAATATAAATGATTTTTTGCTTTATAGTAAATTATCAATAACAAACACACACACACACATACACAATCAGAATAATAACGAAGTAGCTGACGAAGGAGACGAAGACAATAATAATAATAATAATAACAACAACAACAACACGATTCGTGTCGCAAACCAGCCTTTTTTTATTTCATTTTTTGTTGTTTTTGTTTTTTTTTTTTTTTTTTTTTTTTTACTGAGAAGTCAAGCAACAGGCAAAGAGCAACAGATCAGACGCGCGAGTGCGCACGAAGGAGCAACAGAGCAGTGCAAAGAGCGCAAGTGAGCAAAAACAAACAACAACAAAAAAAAACCCAAAAGAGCGCGCACACATACAACATACAAACGTAAAAAGATCGTGCGCGGCGCGCATTTGTACGTTCGCTCGCATGCTCAAACGCAGTTGACGTCGACGCAGCGGCAGCAACAGAGTCACTGTTTTTGCTTCATCATACCCACGGTTGCTAAGTTAGTGGTTTTTCCCCCCCTAAATTTAGGGTTATTTTAGACAACTTGATAAATAAAATCATACGTCAAAAATGTCTCCAAATAAAAAAGCAATTGATAATTTGAGTTAACATTAACGAGAAAAGCAAACGTGTCAAATTGACACAAAAGTGTCAACCGAAGTCAACTGAAGTAAGGCAGCGGTGGTAGAAGCAGCGACGCGGGAGAGTAAGAATTTTTTCTCTCTCGCTCTGCTCTCACGACGCAGGTTGTCAAATCAACAATGTTTTACGTATTTTTACGGTTTTTTCCGCGTAAGTAGTCATTCCTTCGCTCGCTGTCAACGTGTGTGTTTCGTGTCTTGAGTTGGTGCGAAAGAAATTTTTATTTTGCTTGAATATAATAATATTTTTTTTCCATTCGTTATATTTATTTCCGTTACGTTTTAAATTTCGTGTGTGTTTCATTTTTTTTTTTTTTACAGTGTTCTTCCTTGCATGCGATCACCACCATGCGCTTTTTTTTTTTTTTAAAGTCATTTATTTCCCATTTAATTGATATTTATTTGAAATAATTAAAAAGCGATAAACGCAGACATAGCAAAAAGAAGAAGAAAAAACACAAAAAGTACTTTAAACGACGTGATTTGAATTGCATTTTTTTTTTTCTTCAATTTTTGTATATTTTTATATTCGTTAAATTTCAAGTGCAACGCGTATTAATTAACATTTTAATTATTCTGATCTAAACACGTTGTGTGCGCAATTTGCTTACGTTTTTTTTTTTTTTTTGTTATTTATTTATTTTTTTTATTATTATTATTTTTTGCAACGAGTGTCGCGCGCGTTTTTTTTTTTGTCTGTTTTTTAATTCTATATTTTTTTTATTATTAATTTTTTTGCAACGTTTTCATTACTTAATTTTTTTTTTTTACACTTTACATTTTTTTCACAGTAAATAAGAAAAGTAATTAAAATCGAAAGTAAAGGAAAATACATAATATAAATAAATAAATTGTGTGGCGTGGGCAAATGCTTAAAGTGCCTTAACAAAGAAGAAGAAGGAGAGAAGAAGAAGAAGAATTATTATAATAATTTTGCCGCCGCCCGCACAGACTTTTTTAAACACAAACAAATAAAACTTACAACAAAAAAACAATAGCAACAAATAATACAAAAAAAAAAACAAAAACGAAACAAAATAAAAAAAAAAAATTGCATTAAGCAAAAAATGTCGGCGACAATTGCACAAAAAAATTCATCGTCAACAGTTTCACATTATTTTGAATGCGGCAACATTTTCAGTGCATCATCGGTAAGTCAACACTTTATACATACATCCATCTTTATTACACTATCCCATTTGAATTTACACTAGCCTACAGCAGGCACATGTATGATCTCGTTGAATCAGATAACGCGGTTGTCCGAACAGCTAATTGTCCGGATAATCGAGTTTATACGGAATTTTTGATTTTTGCTAACACAAGATCTTCAAAATTACAGATCTGATTGTTGTAAATTCGTGTTGTAGTTGATGTTTGTAGACCAGAGCTCCTTAAAACTATAAAAAAAACGTATATTTATCCAATTCAACTCAGATTTCCTAACTTTATCAACTTCCAAACATTCCTTGTACCTTTTCTTCAATGTTCAAACAAACATAACATATTTTTTTTCCTTTCTCTCTCTCTCTCTATCTCTCTTCATGCTGGCACACTACTTGAGGACATGTGTTAGACCTTTTAGACAATTTCAAAGCATATTGTGAACATACAATGTTCATATATTTTACCTCGTCTTATCTATTCTGACTCTTCATAGGATTTTTAGTTTTTTCGTTCAAGATGGAAACTCAAATAAATATTTTCTTGATTGTTCATGCATGTTTCATTGAATTTTTAGACAATTAGAAATAAATAGAAAGACAAACGGACGGACAATCAGTTTAAGTGAGTTGGCTTAGTAATACTTGAATGATTTGTGTACAGATTTTAGTACTTATAAACCGTTAGTTCTTTCATTCAGCTTTTGTTATTCATGTTGAATTAATCTGTTGTTTGCACATGAATCAGTTTCTGATTCAGCCAACAATTTGCTTAATTCTGATTCAGATGATTTATTTATTTATTTATTTTTTTTTGTTTGTTATTTGCTTTTCTTAACTTGTCCAAAAGTCTTTGCATATTATTTGGTTTGTTATTAATTTTTATGCAATTATATTTATAAATTTCCACTTAGCCTTCACTGTTTTCCAGAACCTCACTTCTTTTTCCAAACAAGCTACTTTAAAATTATTTTTACATATAATGGAATGAGCGTGGAGGAAAAGGAGTGTGTTGAAAAAAAACAAAACTAGCCATCTTTAAACGGAAATGGGAATTTTTGTTGTAATAAAGTAGTAGTGGGTTTTTTTCCTGTCTTGTCTTGTCTGAAAAACGCCAATCAATTTGGAAATTCTCTTAATGAGTTGTAAATTTTGCACTTCTCACACTCAACAGTTAACCCATCACCACCACCACCACCACCCCTGTTCCTTGCATAGCAGGTAGTGTAGGAATACAAAAATAAAGAATTTTTTAGCAAAATTTTCATTATATTTTTTTTTTTTTTGCTGATTCATAATATTTTTAAAAGAAAAGAGAATTGCAATAAATATTATATTTAAAAAAAAAAAAAAAAAAAAGAAACGGCACTTGAGTGGAAAAAAAAAAGTTGCTATGATAAGATTTTAACTCGTCGTTGTTTGCTTGCTCGGTCAACGTTGGCAGCGACGTCAAACGAGCGATCGTTTATTCATTGGTTGGTTCCCTTATTCTGTTCAGTTCGTGTGTGTGTGTGTGTGTGTGTGTGAGTCGTTGCTTTTGTCATAGTCATTAAAACCAAAGTATATCAGTAATCAACCAACAACACTTACAATAATGATTATAACAACAAGAACAGCAATAACAACAACAACAACAAAATGCACACATATAAAATGCGTATGCGAAAAAGTAAAACAAAAACAACAACAAGAAGTCAAATCAAGAAAAGGGAAATTCTATGGAAAATGTGTGTTAATAATTGTTCTATTTTTTGTAATAAATTCGCATTTCAAGCGAAAGTGTTGTTGTTGTTGCTGTAGAATGAAAAAAAAAAGTAACAATCATGCATTAACACACACACATACACAACAGCAACAACAACAAAAGCAAAGCAAAGCATATAAAAGAAGACAAGAACAAGTTATTAGGCGAAGCAAAAGCGAAGCAGTTATAAAAAAAAAAGCTAAAAAAAAAAAAAAAAAAATCACACCAAACTGGTTTTTGTTTTTTTATTTTTTTTTTTTTGCTTCATTTTATTAGAACAAAAGAGCAAAAAGGAGAAAAAAGACAAGTGAGCAAAATATTTCCTTCTTTTTCTATTCTTTTGTTTTATTTTTTTTTTACTTATATTATTGTTCTTGCTACCAACTATTTCTCTATTAAAGATATATGTGTATATACATATATATGACAAGCAGCATCAGCAATCAGATTATTTGTAAGCAACAATAACAACAACAACAGCCAAGAGCAAAAACAAAGCAAAAGCAAAGTAAAATAAAGGCGAGAAAAAAAAAAAACAGAAAAGTGAACTTAAATTGCTTTTACTGTTTTTATTGTTGTTGTTGTTATTATTATTGCGTTTGCATTTTAAAGTTTTTATTTTAGCATGTTGTTGTTGTTGTTGCATGTTTTATTTGCTGCTTTTTTCTTTGGTTGTTGTTTTATTGTAATGTATTTTTGCATTGCGTTATTTTTCCGCGCCACTGCAAATGTTTTCTTTTTGTTGTTGCTGCTGCTGTTGTTGTTGTTTCTTTCGCCTTCAATGCTGTTGTTGTTGTTGTTGCGTTGCGTTGTGCGATGATTACATGTTCCGCCTTTCGCTTTTCATTTGCTTTTGCGCGCATTGTTGTTGTTGTTGGTTGTTGTTGGTGTTGCTGCTCCAACACTGACACACGAAGTTGGTACATTCGCTTAGTGCTTTTGCGTAACGGTAAAAGACACGAACAACAAAACAAAAATGATCATATACTCTCTCTCTCGCGCTCTCCCTCTCTCTGTGTAAGCAAGCGAGCATCCTTAGTGGAGTATGCTTGCATGATTTCGTACTCAAACGAACATGTGATGATGGAGCAACAACAACAACAAACGTACGTACGAATTCGTTCGTTCGTTTGTACATAACCAAACATACACATGTAAGTGTGTGTGTGGGAGTGCGTTTGCGTGTTTGATGTAGTTTTGCTTTGAATGCTGCGAGGAAGTAATGTAATAATGATGATGGTGATGATGATGAGTGCAAGTTGTTGTAGCGACATATGCATGTGTTTGATAAGGAGAAAAATATTGGGAGATGAGAGATGAGTGTGGTTTGTTGGTTGATTGGTTGTTGTTTTATATTGCTAACAATCGATATACAATGTAATAATCGATAACACACGAAATTAAACTTAATACTCTTTTAGTTTTATTATTATTATTATTGTTAACTGACTTAAAATATGTGCATAATTTATGCATGTTTAGTTTCTTATTTTTTAATCAAATATACATACATTGTGGTTTTTCTTGTTTTACGGACTGTCAGACAGACAGACAGACAAACAACTGGACATAAACGCCAAGTCACGCCAAGTTACATTCGCGCTCGCAAATTGGGCAATACTTTATTTATGCATAAACTTAATTTTTTTCCAGCTTTTATTTATTTATTTATTACCTTTTTTTTTTACAAATCTATATATTGAATAAGATAAACTAAGCTTAGAAAAAAAAAAAGATTTAAAAAAAATTAAGAAAAAAAAAACAAAGCAAAAAAAAATATTCAACGCGATTTTGAAACATGATTTTGCTTTTGGCTGCTGCGCTGCTTTGCTGCCTTTACTGCGCAGCCCGCCTTTGCTTTGCCTTAAGTTACGTACGTACGTCTCATCGCATGCGTCGCCTCGCTCTCTTTTCTTCGCTCAGCAGCAGCAGCACTAAACTGAGTTCAGTTTAAATTTCGTCTTGTCTGCTCTTTGCATCACTTCGTTTTTACACCAACAACAACAACAACACTCATGACTTACGCACGTCGCACGTCTGTTTGCCTGCCTGCCTGCTTGGCTGGTTTTTGGCGTCACAGACGACGACGACGGCAACAGCGATCGAGGCAGAGACGTTGACGTTGCTTTTGGTTTCAACTTGATTCGACTCGTTTACGTATGAAATTTGTTGTTGTTGCTGTTTTGACTGAATATAAAATGCTACAAAATTAAATGAAATTTTTATATTTGACGTAATAGTTGATGAAGTGGAGTGTGTGTGTGTGTGTGTGTGAATCAACAACATCATCTTCATAATCATTAACAGCTGCAGCGAGGCAGCGACGTTGACGTTGACGTCGTCAGTCTCACTTAGTTGCGCGAATAACTTCGATTGTTACAGTTCCGGGTTTGAATATTTGTTGTTGTTGTTGCTTTTTATTATTATTATTTAATATTTCAGCTTACTTGATTTTTAGTAATGCTATTTGTTGTTGTTGTTGTTATTTTTGTTTTTTTGCTGGCCGTTTTGTGATAAAGACGAACGTCATTAACAACATCATCATCATGATCGACACATCTCACATCATCAGTTGAACTCAGCTACTCATACGTACGTCCAACCGTCTGTCTGTCTGTTCGTCGTTTTTCCCCTCTAACCTTGCATCATGGTATGCGTGCGTGCGAGCGAGAGAGCTTGCATTTAAGCGCCCATTGCAATTATTGGTTTTGTTTGATTGATGTTGTTGTTGTTGTTTTTTTTACAACAAAAAGGGCTTGCGAAAAATAATAAAATATATTTCAAGTTTCCACACAACAATTTTACGTAATTATGCAATATTTAATTGTTCTTAGAAATGCAAAACAAAAAGCAATAAATCTTGTTATTTAATTAATATTATTATACGTTTTTTTCCAATTTAAAAATATTGTTTATTTTAATGTCAAATTGAAATATTTTTTTTATGCTTTGTATTCGTTTTTATTTGATTTTTATTGTTGTTGTTGCTGTTGTAAGTCCTAAGTTAGTTGCAATTCATTAAAAAAAGGTTAAAGCGAAATCAGGTGGCAATTTCCACACACACACACACACATTCAATAGTCGCGTTTGTTCGTTATTTATTTTGTTGTTTTTGTTTTCTACTTCCAAATTGCTCATATGCACTGGCGCTCTCTTTTAAACACAGAACGAACGAAAACGAACTCACTCACACACACACGCATGATTACACGCACAGCGCACATTTCGTACGTTAATCATTTTTCGTTACTTTGCTTCGGCACTCACTTGCTTACTCTCTCTCACTCTCTGGCACGTTCTCTCAACGCGCACGATGATACTCGCTGCTTTATCAGTTGTGCTTACTTTAAGAGAAGAAGATTGCTTGAGTATGTAGTAATATTGTGTGGGCAAAATGGAAGGGGGGTTGCAAGCGGTAGTGTTGGTGTTGTTTGATGTTCTGTCTGTCTGTCAACAGCACTAAAACACAAAAAACTATTTTAACCAACGTCAAATGACAAAAAAAAAAAAAATTACTTACAAGCAGACTTGTATGTACTATAAAAAAACAAAAAAAAAAAAAAAAAACAATGAAAGAATATAATAAATGAAAATAAAATATTGAGTGCTATTATTACTGTTGTTGTTGTTGTTGTGTGTGAGGTTGTTGTACGATAAAGCAATAGCAACAGCATCGATCGCAGCGCGGCAATGTTGATCATGATGATCATAATGATGATGATGATGATAATGTTGACAATAACGGAACGGAGCGATAAAAGTAATGAAAAAAAAAAAAAAAACCTATGGAAAAGTTCAATTGAATTCTCTCGTATTGTAGTGTTTGTTGTTGTGTTTTTAACAACAACAATAGTAAAGAACAAAAACAAATTGAATACTCAAGCAATTGCATGAATGAAAAGAAAATAAAAAGAAGAAAGAAACAACAAAAAAAAAATTTAAAAAAAAAAATATATACAACAAAAAATGTTACACTTTAAATTGAGAATGCATATTGATTATTGAAGGGTCTTAAGTAACAATAAGAAGAGGAAGAAAATAAAAACAACAACAAAATACATACATATCTATATGTATATAGTACGTGTTCTTTGCTTGATTACTTATACTACAATACGCAAATGTATGTCTGTCTGTTGCTCGTTCTTTTTGTTGTTGTTGTTGTCTTGTCTGTCTTTTTTACTTATTGAAAAACATTTAAAAACGGAACTTGAATAAAATTCAAAGCAGCAAAAAAAAAACAAAAACACCACCAACAACAACAACGACGACAACAATTGATGACACCAATAAATAAATTCATTGTTGTTGCTGACCTTTTCATACACAATCACTTACTCGTTGCTTTGCTACTCTGCCTTTGTTTCATACATAACTTTATCGAGAAGTATGTATAAGGAAATATCTTCTTCTTATAAATAAAAATCGTTTTTTTAACACCTTTCCTCCTCTAGGTGAGATTTTGATAACTTGATTGAAGTTCTCACGTGTAAATTTGCTTAAAATTTGGAAATAGTTCGTTAAAGTTGACTTGTATCCAATAAGCCAATTTCTTCTTTCAAATTTTATCAAACGAGATTATTGAACGTTCCCTAAAGCCTTCTGTTGTTTGCGTTTTTATTTATTTATTTTATTTTTTATTTCTTCTTATTTATGTTTTTTAATTGTGCATTATTTTTTTTTTTTTTTTTTTTGAGTAACTACAGACAACTTTTGTCATGACAATTTATTTTTAAATTTTATGCGTTTTTTTATTTTTGCAAATTTGGCAAAAGGGAAAACAAACTGAAACACAAAACAAAAAAAAAAATTCCATTATAATGAAAAATAAAATAAATATGTAAACTTATTCTTCCGTGATCTTCGTTTTCACAAACATAAATGCGTGGGAGCGAGCGAGAAAGATGATCTGCAAGTTGTGTTTTGAGATTCCTTTTGTAACAAAAATAATAAAAATAAAACCAACAACAATAACAACAACACACGGCAATGCTGACTGACGTCGACAAACTTTACTGCTGCTGAAGCAGAAGAAGAAGAAAACTGTTTGTCGTCGTTTGCATTTCATTTCCTGCCTGCCTGACCGACCGACAGCCCCCCTCATGGCCCACCCTCAACCGTCAATAAGTGTTAGTCGGCTTGCTTGCTTTCTTGTTTTGTAAGAGTCAAGCGATAACAACAGCAACAACAACAACATAACATTGCATTAAATATCAACAACGCAATGCGAACGTCATTATAATAATCATTATAATAATAATAACAATGATGATGTGATGTTACAATAATGTACACAAATAAACGCCAACAAAATTATTATTATTATTAATATTGTTATTGTTGTAAAACAAAACGAAGCCGATCGCAATGCAACGTCATCATCATCAAAATCAGATCAACTTTTGTCTTTGTAGACAATATTTTGAGCAACAACAAAACCAACAATTGCCCATCAAAGCATGCATGCGTGCCTTTAAGTGTGTGTGAGTGCATGCATGCTGGCAGCGATGATGATGAAGGTGACGTTGGTCGCACATACGTAGCTAATTAAACTCTAAGCAAATTGTGCGGGTGGCAACCCAACGGAACGCAGAACGCCTTCTAACTGCCTTAGAATGGCTGCGTTCTTTAGAATGGAGCATGTCTACCGTATTCCTCTAATTTCCGATGGCGTTTATACGGGTAATGTCCGCTTTTCGCCATGCCTAGAATCTTCCACGTTCGCTTCTAAAAGAAGCAGCACTCTCTGCTAAAAGAAGTAACAGAGCATGGGTTGTTGTAACTTTGCGCTGCTGTTATATTTTCGGTTGTGTTTCTCTGTCAAACGAATACCAACCCCGCAATCAATAAAAGAAGAAAAAATAATAACAACAACAACAAAAAAAAAAAAATAACATTTTCATTAATTTAAAATTAATTTAATCATATTCTAAAGCCATGTGTTTTTTTGGCTTTGCAAATTAATGATTGCAAAAAGCGTCAATAGTTGTGAAATTATGCCTAATATTATTATTGTTGTTAATTCTTATTATTGTATGTATGTATGTATGAATATGTACACGCACGTGTTATCTTTTCTATGCGTGCTCTAGCGGCAAAAAGTAGCAACAAAATAGCATACGTGTTTCTCTGATGACACTCTCAATTACATACAAGAACAATAATGTCGTGCGCTCTCTTACATTCATGCAAACACTTGACACACACACACACACACATAGACATACACACTTGCGCGCGCATATTATTTCGTTAGTTCGATCTCTTGCGTTGTTGTACATGCGTTTCTTGTTGTTGTTGTTGCGGTTTGCTCACCACACATGTCTTGTTGTTGGTTGCTTGCTTGCTCACATACTGATTTGACTGACTCCCTGCTTGCCTATTGTTCTTGTTGCTTGTGTGTACTTGTTGCCTTTGCTTGCTTGCATTCTCTTTTTTTTGTTTTTAATTGCAATTCAAGTGTTTTTAAGACTGTTTTAGTCATTGTCATATTGTTGTCTTTAAAATTTATTGTACAATTTTCAAAGAAGCTATTCTAAATATGCTTGTTGTTGTTGTAGGCGCACATGCAAAAATTTACACTCATACCAGAAGAAGAAGAAGATGTGCAAATGCAACTCTGAAGAACATTTTTTTTTTTTTGTGTTGTGAGGGTGAAGATGAGGGTGGGCAAGGAGGATGAGGGAGTAGTAAGCATGTGTGGCATGCCACTTATGATCAATCTCTCTCTCGCTCTTTTTTTTTTTTTTTGTTGTTGTTTATGAAATTATGCGTCGCTTAACATTGTTTGTTGTATAATAGTTTATTATTATTGTTATTTAAAATACGTTGATCAATCATATTAATATGGTTTAGTTTATGCTGAAACTTTATTTATGAAGGCGTCCAACAAACGGCAGCAGCATCTCCAAATAAGCTTCAGCTCAGCGTTAACAACAATAACAACAACAACAAAATACATTTATGATAATGTTGTCGCGCGCAAATCTCTTTTTCTGTCTGTCTGTCTGTCTTTCATTTTGCCAAACGCCGCTTTGTTCGAACGTCCGTCTCACCGTCCGTTTATCGTTGTCGGCGTCTGTGACTACTACTACTTCTTCTTCTTTTCTTTAGTTATATTTTTTTCTTTTTCTCTTCTTTTCTTTCTTTTTTATTTGTCTATTATATAATGACGCCTTTAGTAGATTTCCATTCACTGTCGCTTTTTTTTGTTGTTTTTTTTTTTTATAGGTTTTTTTGATTTATTTTTTGTTTTATTGTTTCTTTTTTTTTTTCTGTTAACGTTGTTTCTTCGTCCGTTGAACAGTTGAAGTTCCTTTTACTTTTCGTTACGTTACCTCTATTTTTCTCGCTCTCACTCATTCACACTCAAACGAACCGAACCAAACCGACCCGACCGATTTCGTCTCATTTGTCGTTTACTCGTTTGTTTTTGCTTTGCTCACTCGTTAAAAAAAATAGCATGCTGCTGCGCTGTTCATACAACAGCTCTGCTCTGCGACGGCTTCGCGGCTTGGCCTGTTCGTCTTCTTCTTACGTATATACACGTTTTTTTCTTTTTTTTTGTTTGCGACGTTTGTTTTTCTTTTCACGTTCTGTGTTGACTTTGTTGTTATTGCTTGTGTTTTTTTTTTTTTATTTTGCTTTTGCTTGCTAACTGGTTTTACAGGACTTTGCTAAGTAGCAGAGCAATAACAACAACAGCAGCAACAGCAACAAATATTCCACACATTAAAATGTATATATACACATATGTGTTATGTCTGCTCAGACTGTCCGTCCGTCTGTCTGTCTGTCCGTTTGCCTGCCTGCTGCGCGGCACTCGTCGTCGTTTTATATTATTATCAACGTCGACGCCGCCACCGCCACCGCCGTCGCCCTCTCAACAATATTGAACGCCGCCGCGACTCGATTAATTTTCCGACCACGTGTTCAACATATTCTCAACATGTTTTTTTTACTCTTCTTTTGGCTTCTTCTTCTTTTTCGCTTGCTCGTTATTCTTATTGTTGTGGTTGTTTTTATACATACATACATATGTGTTGAGCTTGCTCCTGCTTCTTGTGCTTCTTCTTCTTCTTTTTATTCTTCTTGAGTTAAGTGTTTACTGACGATAAATAATAATAAACAAAAAAAAAATAAAAATAAAAAAAATACGATAACACGTAGAAGAAGGAAACGCATTGACTTGACTGGCATATCAAATATTCTTGTACTTATGTATGTATGTATATACCAAATACACACACACACACACACACAGAGATAACTAAACTGGCCGAATCCGGGTTGGCAAGCAGGCAGGCAGGCAGTCAGTCAGACAACAACAACCACAAATAAGGATCAACAGAGAGTGTAAAAAGTGCCAATTCAGCAAAAAAAGATATCTTTAAATCGAACTCCTCCGTTCACTTGAAAACCTTTCCAAGACAAAGCATTCATTGTTCGTACAAAAACCCTCTATGTATAATTTCCCCTCTGTTAATCTTACTATTCATTGAACTACAAATCCAGCGAACAACTCTACATCTCCCAAGAGAACTACACGAATTTGTCTTGTTAGGGTTTGCTTTTCGACAAACTCCCAATAAAAAAGCAATCCTATCACGAATTAATCACTATAAGCTCATGTCTCTAACACTTGAAGTATTTTATAATGAATCTAAATAAGTCAAAGTTGAAAGTTGAAAAAGTTCTTATCTTAAAAACTTGTGTTCTTGAAATTTCTAACAATTTCGCTGTAGAAATACCATGCTGTAGAAACATCTCTGTAGTTTCTCGATGTTACGATATTTGCTTATTGCCGATCGACCACCCGCTGATTCCTTTCATATGTACATATGTATACATGAGTTGCTTTATGAGTTCTTCAGGCCTGCCAAGTTCATTAATTGTCATGCATAATGTGTATTTAACACAAAATATTAAAGCAACAATTGTTATTGTATTTCTGTTAAGTGTCTAAGGGCAGGAAAATACTAAATGTAAGGTAACATTAAAAGGAAGTGTAAAGAGCCAAAACATGTTAACTAACATTGAATGCTGCAGCGCTGTTGCGTCTGAGCTGATCATTGCAAGAGGCATCCTTTTTGCTCTCTCGCACTTTAACTCTTTTGGTTTGTTTTTTTTTTTTGTTGCAGAGATGCATGCTTGTTACTTGTTGCTAGCATAAGAGTCAAATGCACGCACTCACATACACTCGGTGTGTGTGTGTGTAAAGGAGCATCAAGTGCAAGTGAGATGAGGGATAGAATTAAAAGAGTGTATGAAGGCGGCTTTTGTATGCGGCGGTTGCGGCAGTGCAGCTTCTCTGCTGTTGTTTTTGGGCCACTGCCTGTTTTTGGATGCTGTTGCTGTTTCTGTTACGGTTTCTGTTTCGTTCTTCTGTTCTGTTCTGTTCGTTTCTTTGTTGTGTTTTTATTATTATTTTTTAGTTTCTTTGTTTTTCTACACTTTTCGTATTTTGCTTGCGCAGCATTTTTTTTTTTATTATTATTCTACCTCCTTCAGCGCTGTTTTTGTTGGTATTTTTTTTTTGTCGTCGCTATCATTGATGCTGCTGCTCTGCTTATACTCAATTCTTTATTTTGTTGTTTTTGTTCTTGTTTCCTTTTAAGTCGAGTTGAGTCGTTTCGTTTCGTTTCGTCACTTTGCTTTGCTTGTTTGGCCCGCTTGCACTCTTCACACCTTGCTTGCTCGATCATATAATCATAAATTGTTGTTGTTGCTGTTGTTGTTGTTCATTCGTCGTTAGCTCTTGTTTGTTCTTTTTTCTTTCGCTCATTTCGTTTACACATTTGCCACTGTTGGCGCTCTCTCTCTCGCGCGCTCTTTATTTGCCTGCCTGCCTGCCTGCCTTTACTGTATATCAGGCTTACTTTACTTGACTGCCTGGCTGTGGTTTTCGATGTTGTTGTTGTTATTATTATATTGTTTTTTTTTTTCGGTATGCTATAATTCTTATCTACAGTAACTACAACAACAACAAGAATAAGAAGAAGAAGAAGCATAAAAATAATATTGCTAACAACATGCCCGACAACAATTTAACGAGCCAAGATTATTATACCCGCCACCACCGCCACACGGGTCTCCTACGATCTTCCACACACACACATTGTCGTTTATCCTCTCATACGCTCACACTCAGTAAACTATTGAAACAAAAAAAAAAAAAACAAGCCCTAAGTAACCCAATAATAATATAAATAATATTCATTCGTTCGTTCATTCGTTCGTTCTTATCGATCAAAAGACAAATAGAATAGCGTGACATGTGCACTGAACTGAACTGAACACTGAGCAACACACAACAAGGGCTGAGCGAGCTGAAACACACGTTCTATAAGTGTAAGTGTTTCGAGGGGGGTCCGCAAGGAGTAGGGTTTTTTTTATCATATATACATGCATGTGTGTGTGTGTGTGCGTGCGTTGTTACTTTGATATTTGGATTGAAGCTCGTTGGAGGTGACCTGTGTGCATGTACAGTAGAACATCAAATGAACGAACTGAATAATAATTGGCAAACGTCTTATAATGTCCGAATCACACTCATAATTATTATCCGATTATCGGATTATTGATTTATTTTTTTGCCTTAGGGGAGTTTATCCATTTTTAGTTTCAAAAACTTTTAAGTATTTTTTTTTTTTTAATTTTAATCTTTAATTTTATTTTTTTTTTGCACTTTCTGTTTAAAGAAGAAGAGCTTTAACTTCTTTATTTATTAATGTTCAATATCGAAGTTCTACTGTATTTAAATATATGTGCCTTTTTGTTTATTATACTCTTTTTTTGACTAATGAATTCCACTCTATCTCTTTCTTTCTCTCTTACGCTCTTTCAGTTGTGTTCTTACGCTCACATAATCCTCGTCCTATGCTATACTTTTGTTGTTCTTATTGCTGTTGTTTTTGTTGTTGTTGTTGTTGTTGGATTACTTCTTTTGCTGTTTCATGTATGCTCAGCTGTTTTGTTTATTTTGCCTATGCCGCGTGTTCGTACTCTTGCTCTTGTTCTTACACGCTCGTTTGGGCCATGCTCTGTGATTGCTGTTGTTGTTGTTGTTGTTGGTGGTTGTGACTCTAACTTGTTTGCATTTTAAATTTGTTTATAACATTTTTTTTTGTCGAAACTATTAAAGTGAAATATAAATTGTAAATAATATTTATTGCCTTCACACACACACACACACACACACACACACTCTTACACAAAAGAACAAAGACATGATAATAGTTAATAAATAAATAATTATTATAATAAAACTTTTGAGATATTTTTGAATTGATAATGTGATAAGAAAGTTTTATAAATAATAAAAAAAAAAATATTAATGAATAACACTTTTGTTCCTTTGCTTCCAATAAATACAAATATAACAACAACAACAATTACGCTTAAATAAACATTACTTTATATAAATTCATTTTTTATTAGTATTATTTTTATTATTATTATTGTTATTTAGAATAATTAAGAACTATGTACATGTTTAAGTGACTAACAATAACAACAACAACAACACAAAAATTTGTGGTCTATGAATTGATGATGCTGTTGTTGTTGTTGTTGTTATTGTAGTTATTGTAAGTAATATACATCGTATGTCATTTAGAATTGTTGTTATTCTTGACGACAGCAACAATTTGCTGATTTGTTCTGAGCTCTATTCCTTTCATTCTCTCTCTCACTCACACACACACTCAGTCAGTCAATCAGTTACTCGTTATTTTGTTGTGACGCGTTACTGCTGCACTCGTTGTTGTTGTTGTTGTCCGTCGTCCGTCATCCGTCGTCTGTCTTTATGCATACAATAAATCAATTCGTATTGCTTATCATGCATCGTTGTTGTTGTTGTTATTATTATTATTGGTTTGCTTGTTGGGGTAAAAGAGAGTTTGACGTGACGAAGGGCACACATATGTATTTGTTAAGAAGAATAATAGAAAAACAACAAATTTGTTTTGAAAATGTATTAAAATTATTCATTCATTCATAGTTTGACGTATGTAAATAAAAAACAACTTCGCTATACATACAATTGCGCTAAAAAAAATAGGACACAATGCACGAACACGTGCATTCATGATTGTGAAAAAAAAAACAAAAAAATGACACTATTTTTTTTAACAGTAACTGTACTTACATACATACATATGTATTTTTTTGCACGCAATGTGCAATATTGTTTTAGCAAAAAAATTAAAAAAAAAAAAATTCCAACAAATAATTTCAGAAATTGAGATAATTTGTTTTAATGTCATTGTTATTGTTAAAAATCTAACAGAATTTAAATTGACATAAAATGTTATTGCAACACTGTGCTGTGAACATTTTCTGTGAATTAGAATTTTCTGTTAATTAGGTTGTTCTGTTAATTAGCTGTAACAGAGCCAAGTCGGTTGACAAATGCAACTCTCGTCATCATCTGCTGTGGTCATCTCATCACACTCTCTGTTCTAACTGTGTGTGTGTGTTGGCAAAGGGCAGAGAGAAGCGGCAGACAGACAAACCTTCTTGTTGCCTGTTTCGGACATTATAAAAATTAATTAATCTCATTTTTTTGTTGGTTTTTTTTTTTGTTTTTTTTTTTCTTTGGCATTTGTTTGCGATAAGCATTAAGCATAAAAAGTTTTGACATACAAACATTTTTAAATGTTGTTGCTGCTTATCGCCATCAAAATAAATTTTTTTTTTCTTATTATTTGTACAATTGTGTACTCACACACACACACACTCATACATACATGCATCGAAACATGCATTCAGATTTTATATGTTGATTTTTGTTTCTTTTTTTTTTTCCTAATTGAAAACTACTTTTGAGTTGTTGTTGTTGTTGTCTTCGACTAAATGACAAACGGTTTCTGTTTTTGGTTGTTGTTGTTATATGTTTGACGCTGAACGAGTATTGCGTACGATAATGTTAAGAGGACGCAGAAGAAGAAGATAAGCGTTTGTCTTCTTTGTGATTTCATTATTGAAGATTTGAAGAACGGAAAAGTTTGAAACTTAAAAGTATTTTTTTTTATTTATTTTTTTGTTTTGTATTCAATTTTAAAACATTAATTATAAAATGTTTTCCTTGAAATGTTTTTTTTTTCTTATTTTTATTCTTAAAATACAAATTAAGGGTTTTGTTGTTGTTGTTTTTTTTGTTTTTGTTTATTTTTTAACGTATACGTGATCTGCTGTCAAATCAAATCAACTGAAATGTACAAACAAACAAACGAGTGTAAAGATAAGCTCAACTCAGCTCAGCTCAGCTCAAAAATACATACATACATATGTACACTGGCTCACAGCTTATTTGAACCACTTCGATTTTTCAACTTTAGGTGAATGTAACTTCTGAACGAAGAAAAAAATCAATAAAGTATAAATAAGGCAGATTTGTAGATTGAAGTTTCAGCTTTGAAATGATGTATAAATTTGTTAGAAAATAATAATTTTTAAAAAAGTTGTGGTCAAAAAACCAAAAAAAGTCAGCTTATTTGAACCAGCTACCGAAAAAACTTTATTTAAAAGTGTTTTTATTAAATTTTATGCTCCACATGGACTTTCTTTTGTTTAACAACTATCCTTAGTTATAATACCATTGATTCCGATCCATTTTTTTGATGTTTGAGTATGATTTTCGTACCAAACCCCCAAAAAAAAGCACTTCTATATATTTTGTATGGGGATTTTCTTTGGTTGTTATGAAAATCCCTGCCTACGTCCAAATTTTGACAATTTTACCACCTATTTTGTGCTTTTTGTTTAGTTTAAATGTTATATTAAACTTCTATTACAAAAAAAAATAGCCGTTCCAAACACGGTTCCAGACTTACAGACCTAACCAGCTCAAACAACCAATTTTTTCATTAGAAATGACACTTTTTCATACAAAATAGGCTTTTTGTTAGGCCTTTGGAACAGCTATTTTTTTTTTTTTTTTGTAATAGAAGGTTAATATAACAAAAAATGGAAGTGGTTCAAATAAGCTGTGAGCTAGTGTATGTATGTAAATAAATTTATATTTGATGTATTGTTTTTTTTATATATATATTTTGTATATTTTTTATACGCTTGTCAATTGATTAATCGATTGCGTGTTTTTGTTTGATTGATTAAAAGCAACAAGCAAAGGAAAATGACAAAAACAAAAAAAAAAAAAAAAAAATAGTATGTATAAATAAATCAAATACGAAAAAGACAATACAATTTTTGTTGCAATTTCGAAATTACAATAACAACAACAATACATGCATACATACATACATTGTACATGAACAAAAGCATTGAAAAATGGAACAAAAATGAGTGCGGGAATTTTTTTTTTTGTTTTTTTTTTTTTTTTTGTACAATTTGAAAACTGAAATTTGTTGCGATTTCGAAATGTAACATTTTGTTTTTTTTTTTTTTTTTTGCAATATTTATTTTGTTGTTTTAACACTTTTTTTTCACTTCTACCAAAATAAAAGTGTATGTGTGTATTTGTATGGCAACCCTATGTTTATTCTCTGTTGTTTTTGTTGTTGTTATGCTTACAACACGCACGCACGAACGTGAATTGCCGCAAAGTCAGCCTCAGACCCATTAAGTTGCGCTGCAAAAGCAAAGTTTTGAGCTCTGAGCTGAGCTGAGCTGAGCCGAATACGGCTACAAGGCCAAGCGACAACAACAACAACAATGTGTTTGTGTGTGTCTGTGCAAGCGCGTTGCGTAAAAGGGAAATGACAAAAAAAAAAAAAAAAATAAAAAAAAGCAATAACACCAATAAGAAAAACATAAAAAAAAAAAAACCAACCAAAAAGAAACAACTAAAATAAAACCAATTCAACGATGACGATGACGACGACGATCGACTGCGAGGCCAATTCGTGCTGAACGTCGTTGTCAAAACAACAGCAGCAGCAGCAGCAGAAGAAGTGAGGGGGTTATTTTATATTCGCGCAGAGAGCTTTAGCGAGCGAGGAAAATATGACCATGGCTTGTCTTGTCTTGGCTTGGTTTCGTTTCGTTTCATTTTGTTGCGTTATTGTGGCTGAGTGTTAAAAGAGGAAGCAGCAGCAGCAATATTAATAACAGCAACAGTGATTCAAGGATGAGCAGACTTTAACTTAACATAGCAGTGCAGCAGCAGCAATATTAATAACAGCAACAGTGATTCAAGGATGAACAGACATTAACTTAACATAGCAGTGCAGCAGCAGCAGCAACAGAGTCAGAGCAGAATGAAAATGCAAATGTTGTGCGTGCAGAATGTATGTATGTGCAGTTGGCTTACATGATCATGGCGGCGGGTGAAGAAGAGATGCTGTTGTTACTGTTGTTGTGCCGCTGTAATGAGCGCTTGCTTAATTCACTTTACCTTTAACATTAACTTTCAATGTAAAATCGTTTGTTTGTTTGTTGTTGGTTTTTTGCTGTTCACTGCTTTTGTTTGTGTTATTGCATGCATGCATTGTTGTGTGCTTATCATTATGTCTCATACGTTTACATTTACGCATTTTTTATGTACACACACACACACACACAGACACATGTATTTAGTAAACTTGTTATTTCTCTCTCTCTTACTATTATTTGTTGTTATTGTTGGGTTTTTTTTTCGAACGTGCGTAGCGTTTTTTACACAATAAATGAAATAATAATAAAAAACAAAATTACGTCTTCGCATGTATTAAACACGAAAATGTGAAATGTTCAAAGCGACCTAGACCTCAATCAATGGTTTGGTTTTGAGCCCAAAAAAAAAAGCGCTAACTGACTTAACTAACTGATTTGATTGAATGGCTCTGACACAACAAAAACACACACGTGTTGTTGTTGTTGCTGCCCAGTCGCCAAGAGTGTCTATACATGTACATGTGTATGTGTGAAGTAAAGACTTGTGCGACAAGGGCCAAACAACAATTTTTTTTTTTTTTTTTGGTTGTTGTAATTTTAGCAAAGAGTTGTTGTTATTGTTGATGATGTGTTTTTGCTTTTGTGTGTTGTATTATGTAAATTATAGCGTGGCTTTTATTATTGCTGCTGTTGTTGTTGGTGTTGTTGTTGTATTTTATTTTTAGTTAACTAATATTTCGGCCAATGTGATTGTGCTAATTTTTTTTATTTTTTCTTCGTTTTTGTTTTCTTTGTTTTATTTTTTTTATTTTATTTTTTTCCTATTTCATTTATTATTTGTCTTTAATGATTGCGTATCATAGACGTAATATTTCCATACCGGTTTTTTTTTTATTTGAATTTTTTTTTTTCTTATTTTTATTTTTTTTTTTGAAACAAAATTTAATTAAAAAAAAAACCGATCGACTTGAAATTTTGACAGTAGCTTCGAAATGTCTCTCTCCACGGAGCAACATTTACGATTTTTTCGTTATATTGTTTTGAAAAAAAAAAAAACTAAGCCATATAGAAAAAAAAATTCTACTTAGCTCCGTGGAGAGAGATATTTCGAAGCTACTTTCAAGTCGATCGGTAGAGATTTGCTCGAGCAGTGTTTTCGGCGAGCTCAAAAAAAGTGGTTTCGAGAAAAACGCGTTTAAAGTTTTAAGTACTGATAAACCATACATGAGAGGCGTTACCGCAGAATGAAAAATGTGGGCACTCGGAGACTTTTGCCGTACTCCATCATTTGGTATATTATTTTTAAGACCCTCAAGCACCTTTTAAGCGAAAAAATTGTTTTTCGAAAAATTAGAAATTTTACTGTGATGTCCCCCCTTAAAAGTAAAATAAATCAATATGCATAAAAAAAGTAAAAAAAATGTTCAACATATTGTACCTATTATTTCGAACGCGGCTGTATTTATGCAAACATAGTTCTTTTTTGACCGCAACTGTGTGTGCCAACAACATATGCAATCGCACACACACACACACACACACACACACACACACGCATGACAGCGTTATCATAATTTACATAAGATTATTGCATTGATATAGGTCAGGTCAGGTTAACAGCACAGCAACAACAACAACAGCAACACGCATGCGATAAGCCAAAAGTATGAGAGAGAGAGAGAGTGAGAAAGTATGCAAGCAAACGAGCAAACGAACGACACATGTAAATATGTATGAGCAGAGGAAGAAGAAGAAGCATACAGCAAAGACCTATGCAAATAACATTTTGTTTCATTTCGTTTCGTTTCATTCCTTGCATTGATTGATTAGCAAAGTAACCAGAAGAAGAAGCAGCAGCAGTAGCAGCATAAAAAAGGGGAAACATTTCTAATGCCATGTATTATAAAAAGCGAAAACACTAAAAACGATAACAAAAAAAAAAAAAAACAAAAAAAAAACCATAATGATAACGAAGCGTCTCTTTGAACATGTTCGATTCGAGCCTTATATAATCAACGACAATAGCAACAGCAACTTTAACAACAACAATGTCAAATCTCATTGGTAACAACAAAAAAATCTTATGGCAGATAAACATTATACATATGTATGTACATATTTATAAATATATAAACTTATTACACTCTGTGCGGTCTTATCAATGTTGACAATCTTCTATATCACTTCAATCCTCTATACTCTTACATACATATATGTATATCACACTATACATAACAGATCGTCTTTTTTGTTGTTGTTGTTGTTTTTGTTTGTGCGTTTACATTATAAATCATGACAGAGCTCATACGCTCGACCTTTTTGTTAACTTAGCTTAGCTCACTGACAGACAGACACACAAATAGACAGACAGACAGACAGACTTGACTTAGCTTGGCCTCAACGCCGATAAGAGCATAGAATGCAAACTTCACAAAGTACAAGCAGAAATGTGACAATCACAACAACAACAACAACAAAACATTTCAACAAGATTACAAATTTGATAAAAAAAAAATATACTATATGTATATATAACAAAAAAGGATTATTTTTAGTTTGTTGTTTTTATTATTGTGTGTTGATGATTAGAAAAAATGAGATATTGACAATTAGAGAGATCAACAAACTTTTATGTGACTTATACATACATATGTACTTATATATGTACTCGTATATAAAGAATTGTATAAAAAGAATTGTTTAAAAATTTTAAATTAACACTTTTATTGAACGATTTTTGTCTTAAACAAGTTTTAAAATGATGATAAAACAACAAAAATTACTTATCAAAAAATGTGAAGTCATGCGTTGAGTACACACACACACACATCAAATGAAAAATAGAACAGTTCTTCTAGAAAAGACAAGCACTCATTTACATGTGCTGCGCTGCGTTGCTTATACAACAACAACAACAACAACAACAGCAACAATTGCTTATTAATGCGAAATTGCATTAGTCAAAGAAAAGTATGAGTAAGAGAGAGTGAGAATGAGAGGAAATGCGTGAGTTGTGTTATAAAGCATTGCACGCGTTGGTCTCTTCTTGTGCTTGCATGGCTTGCATATGTCACACACACACACGCACGGGAGGCACAAAGACAATGTATTTTCTTATACCCTGCACATACAGTGTGTCAGGGTATATTAAGTTTGTTATAATGAAATGTATGTAACGCACAGAAGGAGGAAAGGGGGGATATATTCTTGATCAGGATGACAAGAGAAATTGATTGAGCCATGTCCGTCCGTCCGTCTGTAATCACCAATGGTTCTCGGAAACTGTAAGAGCTAGAGACTTGAAATTTAGAGGGTAGCTTCGTGATATTTGGCAGCAAATCAAGTCCACGCCCACTACTTCCCGCCCAACCAGCACCATTGACTTTTTTAAATGGCTGTAGCTCGAGCAGCTGATGAGATAGAAACATGAAAGTCGGTATGTAGGCTCAGTATTAGTAGCTCTACAAAACTGCATACTACAATTTTTACCACTCCCCCAGTTATTCCCTTAAAATTGCTCTATCTCCAAAACTATTAAAGGTATGAACCTGAAATTTTGTGTACAAATTAAGTAAATATATACCTTTAAAACTGCATACAACAAATTCACCCTCTCATTAATGGTTACCCCTCAAAGACCAACAAACTCAAATTTTTCGAAAATTTCTCATTTTTTGACCAATTTTAATGATATTTTGGATATTTTTTTTTTGTAGATTTGGGGTGTGGCACGGCTTACCGTGTGTGCAGGGCATTATATTGTCGAGTATACTCGACCAAAGCGTCCTTACTGGTTTTTTCGTATGCTAATCAAGCAAAGAGAGACCACTTTTAAAGAGCATAATATGAAAATGACATCTAAGTGAGATAAGTTGTTGGATTGCGTTGCATTGGGTGTGTGTGGATTGATCTCTTTTGTTTGTTTTGTTGTTTTATATCCTTGTATGTTAAATTAACGTGTTGTGGTTAATTAAAGTGGCGACGGTTTTTTTGTTGTTGTTTTGTTTTGATAATTATTAAACGATTAAATGGAAACAAATGATGAATGTTATAGTAAAACAAGTTTTAAAGATAATAAAATAAAAGCAAAACAAATAATTAAAAATAAATACTTGAACTTGTATGTATGTATGTGTATGAAAAACAATAATTAAATTTATTTTTTTTATATTTTTCTTACTAAGTTTATTGTTGTTGCTGTTGTTGTTGGTTGAGTAATTTATTGAAAATAATATAATAATAATTTTCTTATTGAGAAAAAAAAAAAAAACAACAACAACAACATTAAGAACAATAATGTTGGCACAAAATTGTTTAAACAGAATTCATATTATTATTATTATATGTTATTGTTGTTGTTTTTATTCCTTTGAAATGCTCATGCACTTACAACAACAACACGTTCATATGCATGCTGAGTGAGTGAGTGAGCGAATGTATGAACTTTTGCGCTTGTATGTATGTATGTGTGTGTATGTCTTTGATAGCGCCTTCATCATTGCTTCAATCATGCAAACACACACACACACACACACCCCCACTCCCACACCCACCGCCATACTTGCTTGCTTATTAATAACTGCAACAACGACATTATTACTGCTGCTGTTGTTGTTGTTATTGTTGTTATTGTTGATCGTCGCAGCAACAAAACGCAATTTACTTGAAATAAAATTTTTATTTTATAACATTTTTTTTCTGTATTGTTTGCAGTTTTTTTTTTTTTTTTTTTTCATTTTGTGCTAACGCCAGCACAAAATGATATGCACATTTAAAAACAATACACACACACACATATGTATATATATATATATATATATATACATACGTACAGTTATAGTCACAAACAGTCAAATGCACCAAGTCTTTCAGTCAGTCGATCTTTCTGTCTGTCTGTCTGTCTGTTTGTCCGTACGTATCATGCACTCGTCCATCCGTTCGTCGCTCACTCATCAAACTTACACACACACACACACACATACGTACGTTTTTTCTCTCTGTTTTGCACACGCGGGCATAAAGTGCAGTTTGTATGCATGCATGCATGCATGTGCGCTATTGACGTTGACGTTGACGTCGGTTTTGTTGTTTTTGTTATTGTTATTGTTATTGTTGGCATCATCAGTTCACTTTTGTTGCTGCTGACGCGGCAAAAGTTTATAGCGTGTCAAATGCTTTTGATATTGTTGCTGTTGTTGTTGTTGCTGGTGGTGGTGATGTGGTGAGTTGTGTTGTTGTTGCGTTGTAAAGGAGAAGACTTGAAATTTGCGGTGTTGGTAAAACTTTTTCAGTTGTTATTGCTGTTGTTGTTGTTGTTGTTGCTAATGCGGTTTGACATTTCGTAATATGATTTTTTGCTCAATCAGCTGTGTTTTTTCTGCTGCTTCTTCTGCTTTGATCATCTTTTTTTGCTCACTCGAACTTTCTGTCTTTTATACTAAACCGTTGCCGATCGCTTGCTCCTCTCTATCTATCTGTCTGTCCAGCTGTCTTTGTCGTTCGCCTCCTACACATTTTTATTAGCCATCGCCGCTGGCAAACATTTTATTGTTGTTTAAAGCGAGACCTCTTGGCGGCTTTGCGGAAATACTTAAACATTTTTTTTTTTTTTTTTTTGTTTTATACACTTTTTTTTGTCGCTTAAAATAAACAATTGTTATTGTTTAACAGGAAAAAAAATGTGTATATTTTTATAACGAAATTGTTGTATTATGACATTTTAAATTGCTCATTTATACGCAAACGCTTCAAACTTTGGTTTTTTATTTGTTGTTTTTTTGTTGGTTGATTTTTATTTTTATTTTTATGTGGAACAGGAAATGAATTAAATAAACAAAACATAACAAAAAAAAATTGCCCAAACGTGCACGTAAGAAAGAGCAAGAAAATCGAAAAAAAAAATTAAATTCGATTTCAAAATTTATTAATCTTGACTTCGTAAATGTGTTGTTGCTGCGCAGCTTCAAACTCACATATATGTACATGTACAACGACAACGACGGCAGTCAAATTAATCTTAAGGCAATGCAAAGAGAGCAAACATAATGTTGTTTTTGGCAGACGCGCGCATGTGTACGTGTTAAAGTGCCAAGAAAAAAGAGTTTACTTGAATGTGTGGAAGCGGGTGGCAGTGGGAGGTTAAGCAAGGAAAGATTCTGCGTGCGAGCACCTCTACGTATACACATGTATGTATGTGCAAAATCAAATGAAACGAATTGAGAGTGTGAGAGAATTTGTGCTGTGCTTTTGTTTTTGTTGCTGCCTGAGAGCAAATGTGCGGGTGCGTGCGGTCGTGCTTGTGTTGTGTTTATTGCCCAATGTTGTTGTACAATAACATGAAAGAGAGGCGAGAGAGAACCATTGTCATCGTTCGGTCGATCAGGTGAGAATAAGAAAAGCAAATTCCGCTTGTTTACTTTGCCATTAAAATTGTTTTTGCTGCGCTGCTTGACTTGACTTGAGTCTGTGCTGCTGCTGCTGCTGTTGTTGTTGTTGTTGGTGCTTGGTTGGTAGGAACCCGTTTTAAAACGTCACAATAAACTAAAAAAGCAAAGCAAACAAATGCTAAAATTTTATTAACTTTTGCTTTTTTTTTTTTTATTTATTAATATGTTTGTTTGTATGTATTTTGTTGCCAAGTGTTACTTAAAATAATAAAATATGAAAAAAAAAACATTAAAAAATGGCAACAATTGAAACTAACAAACGCGCAATATTCATTACATTGTTTAATAAACGTAACGTATTACAAAAGCTTTTGTTGTTTTTTTTTTTTTATTGAAAACCATTCACACAAACAACAACACACAATAACAACGACAACAGCAATAGCAACAACAACACGCAAAGTCAAGTCGATTATAAAGTTGTGAAAAAATAGAAAAAAAAATCTTTCAATTTCATTTTTATTACAATTTGCATACAAATTTGTTATTTTCTGTTTCTGCTTCTTCTTCAGAATGGTGATTGCTAGAACAATGATATATTTTTTGTCTCTTCCCTTTCGTTTTCTTATGCCATCAAGTCGTAGCGAAAAGAGAAGACAAGGCGCAATCGCAGTCGTTGAACAGCCTTCGATATTTTGTTGCTCTATGTGTGTGTGTGTGTGTGAAATTTTTGCAGCGCTCATGCGTAGCTCAATGCTGCAGAACTCACCTAATGATGTTAACGAAAAAGCCAGCGAAGCAGCACTGGTTTTTTTTTTCTTTTTTGATTTTGTGGTTAATAGAAAAAAAAGTTGTTGTTATTGTCGTTTCTACACTAACTAAACTGCATGTGGGTTGAAATAAATATATACATATATGTATGTAATTAATGTTCTCAGGCGCAGACTATCGTTGTATGTATGTATGTAAGTTGTGTATAATCGGTTGCTATTCTTTAAATTGTATTTTCATTTTGTCTTCTTCTTATGTTGATTTATAAAAACGTGCACACAGTTAAGAGCGTAAACCAATTCAACTGCATAATTCTAATTCATTATCGCCTTTGTTGTTGTTGTTGTTACTGGCACACATGTTGAATGCGTGCCAAATCTTAACAGCGTCAAAAGAAGAAGAAAAGCACGTAATGCAAACAGACAACAACCACCTACATAAGCTTTAATTGTGCAATAAAAATAGTAAGTAATTTCTTGCTTTTAAATTAACAATTATACTTGAGATTGAACTATATAAGCAGGATTTGCCACGCCTTACTTCTCACTAAAAAAAAGGTAGAAAAATAAAAAAATCACATTTGCTTCAACACACACACACACACACACAAGTACACATAGATAAAAGTAAACTTGTTTTCATTTTCAAATGAAAGGGAAATTCTCACCTAGTTGAACAATCGCAGCTGCGATGGCAACAACAACCACAACAACAACAAATGATGTCGAAAACGGACTCTGTCGTTAGCACCAAAGCACGTTGCTGCCGCTGCTGCTGCCGCTGCCGACGTCAAGTCTTTTTCGCCACTTCATAACATGTTGTGCTCTTTTTTCTGCTTCTTCTTTAACGCCTTCTTGCTTGCTTGCTTACATGCATGGATGTATCTGCGCGTGTGCGTGCGTGTGTGTGTGTGTACTTGTCTTTATGCAAGCTCCAAGCAAGAGTTGAAATGATGCCGTAAGCGCAAAGTTGGTCATAACAAACAACGTAACTAAACAGCTGCAAAAGAAAAAGAAAGAAAAAAACCTGATGATGATAAAGTTTGCCAACAACCAACTATGTTTGCTGTCTCACTCGCTCGTTCGCGCACACAGTCAATCGTTCGACTGGTTTGGTTCGGTTCGGCCGCAACAGCACTGCGCTGCTCTTGTTTTTGTTGTTGTTGTTGTTGCTGCTGTTATTGCTGCTAAGCCTTGTCTTTTGTGTTATGCTGTTGTTGTTGTTGTCTGTTTTCGTTTTCTTTCGTTTATTGCTGTTGGTTTTTTGGGGTCTGGTTTGGCTTTTAACGTACGTGTGTGTGTGTGTGTGTGTGTGTGTTGCCAACTCGTTTCTTTTTGCTTGTTGCTCATGCGCGCCATCATCACCAACAGCAGCAGCAGCAGCGACGTTGACGTTGACGTCGTCGTCACGGCTTGATTGTTGCTGTTGGTTATTTCGTGCTGTTGTTATTGTTGTTGGTTTGAACTTGAGCTCTATACATAATTGGCGTGCTGGTTTTTTTTTCTTCTTCTTCTTTTTCTCTTTGACTCGTTTTTTCTTGCTGTTGCTGTGGCTGTTGTTGTTGTTGTTGCTGTTGGCTTTTTGTGACTGTTGCATAACATGTTACAGCATCGCATGAAATTGTGTTGTACAACAACAACAACAACAAAAATGATGATGATGATGGCGGCGGCGGTTGTAATTTATTTTGTTGTTGGTGTTGTTGTTGTTGTTGTTGCTTGGCAAGTCCGCAATGCGCTGCGCTGTTAATGATGATGAAAACAAAAAAAAAATAAATAAAATAACGCAGCGTTGGTGTGTGCGAGTGAGATAGCGATAGAGTTATTTGGTTTCATTTGTTGTTGTTATTTCTTTTTCTGTGTGTTTTTAAATAGCTACAAGAGCGAAAGAAAGAAAGAGTGAGTGAGAGAAGAGAAGAGAAGAGCAAAAGAGATCATAAGCCGTGTTTTTGTTGTAATATGTTGTTTTTAGCTTGATTCATGTTGTTGCCATTATTTGATGTTGTTGTTATTGTTGCTGTTGTTGTATGGCGCTATGCTTGTGTGTTTTTTTATTGTTGTTTGTTGATTACGAGTAACTTTTTGTTGTTATTGTTTACATATAAGTATAATTTTTTTGTTTATTGTATTTTTTTTTTTTCTTTTCGCAATAACTCCCATTGTGTGTGTGTGTGTGTGTGTGTGAGTGTGGCAATCATGGTGACTGTCCGATTTTTTTTTTTTTTGTTTATTATTTTTGAATGGTTTTGTAATTTGTCTGTCTGTCTGTCTGTCTCTCTGTCTGTTGCATGTTGAATAGCCAACAGTGAAGCGACGTTTTGATGCTTTTTTCATTATTGTAGTTGTTGTTGTTGCATGTTTGTTGCTAACCAAGCAAACTTCAAATGGCAGACATTTCAAAAAGAAGTAGAAAAGCAACAACAACAAACAGTAAAGCAACAAAATAAACACAATGACAGCAAGCAAAAGCAGAAGAGGAAGACAAAAAAAAAAATTGGTTATAGGTCAAGTTAAAAGTAAAAGTACAAATTATTTATTATTGTTTTTTTTTTGTTGTTGTTGGTTGAGTTTTTACTTTTGGTTTACTTTTTGCGTGAGCGACGTCGACGGCGCCAGCGGCAGCAGCTGTGTTTCTTTGCTTTTTCATAATGACTATTGCAAAATGGCTGCGTTTATTTTGTTTTGACGTTTTTTTTTTTTTGCAATGCGTTCCTCTCTGCCATTTCGACGTTCGCTTGCTGAACTTTAGCTCTCTCTCTCTCTCTCTCTTCTTTTTGTTTTCCTTTATTGACAATAACTGTGTAACTGGCGAAAAAAATTAAATTCAAACAACAACTACAACTACAAAGACGGCTGCTGCTGAATTTTGAAGCTGCTTCTTCTTCACGCTGCTGTTAATTCACACTGTGCGTGTGTGTGTGAATTTTTCTCAGCCTTTTTTTTTTTTGTATTTTTCGTTGTATTTTTTTTTTATTTAAATTTTTTTTTAATTTTAATTTATAAAAAATAAAACTAATCTTTTGCTCATTCGTATTTTTGCAGGCGACAACAGCGAACGATATAAAATCAACGTCAACGGCAGCAACAACAACAACAACAACAGCAGCAAAAGCACAGGATTTAAATACGCTGGAAAAGCTTATTGGAAACAACAATAACAATAACAACAATATTAATAATTTATTGTTGGATCAAAAGGAGCAACAACAACAAATGATGGCCATGGAACAGCAATTGCAACAAACGCGTGAGCTACCAACGCAGCAACAACAACAACAACAACAACAACAGCAACAACAACATACACATCATAATCATCGCTTGCATGGCTCATTGACGCGTACAATATCGCAGCCACAACCACCGGCACAGCAACAACAACAACAACAACAACAACAACAACAGGATTTAAATGGCACACAATTGGTCACAATCATTGAGAATATGAACGTTATGAATATACATCGTAAACTTGAACGTACACAATCTGAACCGTTGCCACAGCAGCCAATGAATACATCAAGGTACAATACACACACACACACACACACATACATATACAGTAGAAATTCAATATTGTTAATCCATACGACGTTCCAGCAATTCGGATACTAATATTAGTCACCAGATTACTAGAACCTTCGAATTATAAACTCTCTAGTAATTCGGATACTAATATTAGTCACCAGATTACTAGGACCTCCGAATTATAAAGTGTCTAGTAATTCGGATACTAATATTAGTCTTCAGATTACTAGAACTTCCGAATTATAAAGTGTCTAGCAATTGGGATACTAATATTAGTCTCCAGATTACTAGAACCTTTGAATTATAGAGTGTCTATTAGTCTCCAGATTACTAAAACCTCCGAATTATAAAGTGTCTAGCAATTGGGATACTAATATTAGTCTCCAGATTACTAGAACCTTTGAATTATAGAGTGTCTATTAGTCTCCAGATTACTAGAACCTCCGAATTATAAAGTGTCTAGCAATTGGGATACTAATATTAGTCTCCAGATTACTAGAACCTCCGAATTATAAAGAGTCTAGAAATTGGGATACTAATAAAAGTCTTCAGATTACTAGAACCTCCGAATTATAAAGAGTCTAGCAATTCGGATACTAATATTAATACAAATATACTAATATCTGACTTATTAAAACTTCTGGTTTATTGAAATTCTACTGTACATATCGATAAGTCTTTATAATATTCTATCAAAAGTTGCCAACAACAATAATAATTATAATAATCTTTATATTCTTTTCTCTTTTTGTGCCATCAACTTGCTCCTTCTCCTCCTACGTCGCTCCCGCCATCATTGCAACGAAATAAAAAAAACAGATACAAGACCGAACTGTGTCGCCCATTTGAGGAAGCGGGCGAATGCAAGTACGGTGAAAAGTGCCAATTTGCTCATGGCTATCATGAGTTGCGTAATTTGCAAAGACATCCAAAGTACAAAACCGAATATTGTCGTACATTCCATAGCGTTGGCTTCTGTCCGTATGGGCCGCGTTGTCATTTCGTGCACAATGCCGATGAGGCACGTGCCAATGCAGCCGCTGCCGCTGCAGCCGCCGCCGCAGCAGCATCGCCATCAATAACATCATCATCATCATCAACAACATCATCGTCGACGTCGCCATCGCCAACCGCCGTAGCAGCAGCAGCAGCAGCATCGTCGCCAACAACAACAACACTTAAAGCAACTCAAACTGCAACACAACAACAACAACAACAACAGCAGCAGCTAACAGCAACAACAACATTGACATCGCAACAACTTGCTAATAATTATCAAACACCAATTGCTGCTATAATTAGTACACCAACAATTATCAAGAACAATGGCGGCAACAACAATAACAACAACAACAATGCAACAACAACAAATCAATACTTTTTGCCATTGAGTCCACCATTGAGCATGTCCACTGGTTCTGATCGTGAATCGCCAACTGGTTCGCTCTCGCTCAGTCCAACCAACTCAATGACAAGTTTTCCATTTGGTGAACATGTAAATGTCAACAACAACAACAATATTGGCAACAATGCAGTCATGTATCAAACAACAACAACAACAGCAATAACAACAAACGCAATAGCAACACCGCCATCATCATCATCTTCCTTATCATCTTCCTCTTCATCATCATCCTCTTCTTCATCATCATCATCGTCATCGCCGCCATCAGCATCATCGACAACGGCTTTCTCATTTGTTGCCTTCTCTAGCACACCGCCAGAGAGTCCAAATGCGCCAATATCGCCCGTTAATACGCCACCACCACCAAACCAACAACAACAACAACAACAAAACAATGCTGGCATATTCTATCAATCGCCAACAACAACAACAGCTGCTAACTCATCATTGTACTTTGAGGCAAATGTTATTGGTAAACAATTATTGCAAAAGACGAACAGTACGCCAATTAATATACTACAACAGCAACAACAACAACAGCCAAATATCATTATTGGTGGCAAGAATGGTGGCAAACTTCATGGCCTTGGCGTCATTGGCGGTGATTTTGTTGCTGCACAAAATGCTTATCAACAGCAACAACAACATCATATTGCACTTTTGGACAACAACAATGGCAGCAATAATAACAACAACAACAACAAAAACAATAATAATAATGCTTCGTCCGTGCGTTTGCCCGTTTTCAATCGTTTGAGCTCAACTGTTGATGCTTTTCAGCCAAATTTAGCTTTATAAACAACAACAACAACAACAACAACAATAGCAACAATAACAAGAAAACTAAATCTCACAAAACAACAACACTTCAACACTACTACAAAAAAGACGACACACACACACACAAAACATTCTTTAAAACAAATAACTTTTTATTTATTTATTTTTTCCTCATCCATTACGTCTTCTTTTATATTAATTTATAAGCATTTAAAAGGGAAACTGTATTTTATATTATTTTTTATTTTTTTTTCTTCATACGAGACAACAACAACAACAACAAAACACATACAGATAGACACGCATGTACATCAAATTGCTCATTTGTTATATTTATTATAAGCATTTGATAAAGAAATGAAAGTCGTTATCGATAACATAATGAAATGTTATCGACGATCACAGTGCCTTGGCATTTTTTTTTCTGACAGAGAGTAACAGAGATAAATATACAGAGTAAAAAACAACAAAAAAACAAAAACAAAACGATAGAGACAAAAACAAAAAGGAAGAAAAAAAAAAAAAAAACACCGACAAGACATTCTCAACATTTATTAATTTAAAAACAAAAAAAATATATTTATATATACTATTTATAATTTATAATTATATATATTTATATATGGCTACATATATTTATATGTATAAAACAAATTACTACAAAAACTATTTGCAATAATCGCGTTTTAAACAAACACCAAAAACAAAAACACAAAACAAAAAAAAATTTAATTTTTATTTCTATTTTGCTTTAAAATTCAAAAGAACATTTTTTTCTTGTTACATTTTTATTTAATATTTTTTTTCTTTTTTATTTAAATTATATATACTTTTTTTTTTAAGTAAATTTACATGATCTTCAAAGACAAAAACAAAAACAAAAAAAAAATAGTGACATTGAAAACTTTTCTCTTATATAAATTATAAAAAAAAAAAAAAAATATTTTGCATTTATATTAATTATAAAGAACACGCGTCTATTTTTTACATATAAACATAATTTAAAAACTTAATATAAATAATTTATAAAGCAACAAAAAGGTTATAAAGGAAACACAAAAAAAAAAACAAAAATAATAATCAAAAAAAAAAAAAAAACAAATAAAAAAAATGAAATATAAATGAAGGATTTCATTTTTTAAGCTTTAAATTACCTCCACGTTAGAAACAAAACAACAAAAACAACAAAAAAGCGCAAACAACTTTATCAAGTGAGAAAACCAACAACAACAACAACAATATCATGTGTTGTGTGTTTGTACAATTATTTATGCAATATATATTTATATATATAAATATATATTAATATGTCATTTATGCTGTAACTACTCTAATTGACCATTGATAATTTTATTATTTTTTATTATTATTATTTTTTTAATAATTTATTTAAAAAAAAAAAACAAACCAACAACAACATTTTTTTAAACAAATTTTTTTGGGTGCAGTTAAATTTAAGTTTTTTTCTATTTAAAAAAAAAAAAATAATAAATAAATAAGTTTTACAAAAATTTTTAAAATATATTCATATATATATCAAAGCGTTAAATATAATTGAGAATTAATGATGCAATTTTTTATACAAAAAAAAAAAAAACAAACGAGAATATTATTAAAACTTAAATTTTGAATAGCAGCCGAAATTAGTAAAACAACAACAACAAAAGCTAAAATGTTTTCTGATTGATTGAAATTATGTTGTAATAACTAAAAGAATTAAATTATTTAATTTTATATAAATATATGTAAAAAACGAAGGATTTTTTCATTGTAACATTATTTATTTATATACAATAATATTTAAAGACGTAACTTAAATGAAATATTTAATTTTTAATTTATTATTATGTATTTTTTTTTTTATATAATTTTGCCTTATTTAGCGAAAAACAAAAACAAATTTAAATAATTACAACAACTGTTAAAATAGCAAAACAAAACAAAAACAAGGATAAATTGAAAAAAAAATGTTGGAATTAATAAGAAGAAGAAACAATATAAGTAAGCAAAAAAAAAAAACGGAATGTGTAACTAAGAAATGATGAAATGTAAGAAAGAAAACGACGACAACAACAACAAATTCTCAAAGTGCCTTATCATTAATTAATTAATTAATTTAAAACATTTTTTTTTTATTTGTTTTATTTTGTTTAATTTTTAAATGCATATTTACACACAAAAAGTGAAAACAAATATTTATTTGCATATTTATGAGTTAAAAAAAAAAACAATTTATTTTCCTTTGCAATTTCTCAAGCTAATTATTTTTATATTTAACTATTTAAATGCTATTTTCTTTTTTTTTGGTTTTTCTGTTTTTTTTTTATAATTTTCGTTTAATATAAGCTTAACTTTTGAGCTTTTATAATTTAGTTTGCTATTTTTCTTTTTTTTTTTTGCCGCTTTTTGCAATAATTCCATGTTACTTGATTAATTATATTATTATACATATACAAAAAGGAAAAAAGAGGAAAACAAAATAATTTTTTATAAATAATTTAATATTTTATTTTATATTTGTTTTTAATGCTTAAAGAAAGCAAGTAACGATAAAGGTCTTCCCCGCTGAAATGTGAATGAAAATGAGAAAAACAATTAAAAAATAATTAAGTGAAATTTATATATTATATATTTTTATACACCCAAAAAGAGAAAAGCTTAAAAAACCGTTACAAGTGAAATATGCCAGTTTTTTTTGTTAGTTAAGTTAAAAAAGAAAAATATAGGAAAAAATATAAGTTGATTAAAATTAAAAACTATTCAACAAATGCGAAAATATTTAATTGAGAAAAAACAAAACGGTAAAAATATTCATTTGAGAAAAACAAAAGTGTTGACAGATTGTTTAATTGATAGAATTGATAACGAATGCTTCCATTTTTTTATGATTATTATTAAATATTTAATAAAATAAACGAGAATAAAATATTTTATGTATTTTTATACAAATTGTTTACATTATACGCAATTTTTGAATATTATTTACTTGTACAATAAAAAAAAAAAAAAATAAATTTCAAGAAAATAATGAGAAAGAGAATTACTTATATACATTTTGTTTAAGCGAAAGAAAGTTGATAATAAAAGAAAATAAAAGCAAAAAATATTGTACGATGTGTTTATTTGCATGCAAAGTTAAAAGCGCTTTGTTTATTTATTTTTGACTAAGGGAACGTACCCAAATTACGTGACCCATTTTTAACCCCTTCCCACCCTCGGTGACCAAATTAGTATGAGAAAAGACATCAAATTTGCCTAAGCATAGTATTCTAAAGAACCCCCTGCCCCCCTTAAATCGGTCACGTAATTTGGGTACGTTTCCTAACTTGCCGCGCTATTTTTGTTTTTCCCTTTTCCACTTGAGCTAGGGGCCTCTTTGACACGGGGGCTTGTGGGCACTCTGCTACGCTACTGCTGCTAGCAGGCAGCTGAGGTTTGTTTCTTTGTCAAAAGAGGCGCTTTTTATCGTGAGATTCGCAGTAGCGCCATCTATTGATCATTGGATTCGAACTCTGTCAAGCTTAACATTTTGTTAAAAAAACAGAAGCTGCAGTAGGCTAACATGCACTTACAGTGCCCTAACAGTTGCTGTAACGTTTCATTGCATCGCACTGATGACCAAGTGATGATGCAAATCTACGACGATTACAAAATAGATACAGATATATTTTAGCGTATGTTCGCTTGAAATGTCAAGGCACATGCGTTAAGTCGAGAACTGTGCAGCCCTTGACAACTTGCGCACATTCACAATTGCTCTTGGATGACAAGCTGACAACAGTGCTGCCACTTTTTTGTTTTTCTTTTAAAAAAGATTCTTCCCAAAAAAAAAATACCCAAGAATAGCAGCACTGTTACAAAATCAAAGGCAGCAAAAAAAAAATAGAATTTCAGTCACGGCTGCAAACGTAGGGGTTTTCCTCCTTAAGTATAGGTTTAAAGAGTCGAATGTGTTTTTTTTTAAATAAAATTATTGAAATCGTACGTTAAAAGAATTTCCGAATAAAATCGCAATTATTCAATTTGAATTACCATTACATTGAGCGAGAAACGCAAACGGGCCACATTGACACAAAAGTGTCGGCAGAAGTGGAAGAAGAAGCATGGAACCCCCTATTAAAATTTTTGAAAGTTGGTAGCACTGAATTTAGTTTGCGTATTTTTTTTTGGTCGAGTCGGCGAGCAAGTGCGGAGTGTCTTAGAGATATGAATTAAAACAGCAACGATTTGATAACACCAAAAAAAAACAAAAAAAAAAAAACAAACTACTATGTTAACGTCTCTGCCGAACAGTGTAAACACAAATGTATGTGCGTGTGTCTGTGTGTGTATATTGGCAAAATGAAGAAAATATGCAAATGCATAAAGCGTCTTTGAGTGATTTATTAGTTTTAACCTTAGTTGACATTGAAAACCAAATAGAGTAGCAAGCAAGCAAAGGCAAAGGCAAAGAAAAAGAGCAGCAGCGGCAGCGACAGACATCGGTCGACAGCAGTAGAAGCAAAACGTATACGACGGACAAAACGAATAATAATAAGAAGAAGAAAAAACAGCAAGCAACTAGCAATTGTAGAAGCAGCAGTAGCAAGTAGAAAGTGAAAGAGAAGAAGAAAATACACCAACAACAACAACAGTAGTAGCAGCAGCAGACAGCAGAAAAACTTTGCTGCTTTTATTTATTTATTTATTTTTTTTTTTGGCTCTTTCTCACTCGCACTTGTGCGCAGACAATGCGTGGGGCAAACATAAAAGCATATTTGTTAAACAAGAATAGCATGATTATTTACAATCTAATAACGAAGAAGGAGGCGAAATTGAGGCGCGCACATTAGGCATTGTAAGCTGAGTAAAAACAAACGCAAAACGGGACAAAAATAAGCGATAATCAGAATATTTTTGAATTAGAAGAAATAGGCGACAATAATAAACAAATGGAAATATAAAACGGCGGCTAAAATTCGAGAGAAGGCGATACATGTGGCAAGAATGCGAATTGAAAATTGTTGTAAAAGTGCATTGAGTAAAATGAGAATTGCGAAGAAGAAGAAGAAAAAGAAGCATAACAACAATAATGTTGATAACGCATTTGTTGTTGTTGTTGTTGTGTAATAAACAAAACGACGCACAAGTGTTAAACATGTCTTTGATAAGAGCAAATTATTTTTTTTTTTTGTTTTTTTTTTTAATTTATATGTTTAAAAGTTTTTTTTTAATATATAATTTTTTTTTTTTTAATAAATAAATTTAGTTTATATAACATTTGTTTGTAATTAATGAAATCAAGTGAGAAATTTCGTACAAACAGAGCTCAGCATTGCGAGTGCGACTGCGACGACGACAACGACGCCGACGCATTTGTCGCAACGTGAGCTAATTAAACGAATTTTCAAGTGAATAAGAATAGACAAATTGTTTTCAATAAAAATAGACATAACGAAATTAACAAGAACAACAACAGCAACAGAAGAAAAAAAACAACAACAACGGCAACGACGACGAAGACGAAGAAGAAGACGACGACGACGAGCATATAAGCAACCACCTGCCTGTCTCTGTCCGCCGCCTTCAGTCACTCGCAATACAACGAAGCCGGCAAAATTTAACAGTAATATATAACGACGATAACAACAACAAACACAACAGTAGCAGCAGCAGAAACAATAGCAACAACAACATAGGCATAGGCATAAAGTACGACATACGCGTCAAAAATCGCAATTGTTTGATACGTTTTCAATAAAGGAGAGAGAAAACAATAACAATAACAACAACAACAACAATTTAAGTTAACGTTATTAAAACGTCATCGCAAAAACCGTCAAAATTCCGTCAGAACAAATGGCCAAGGACGAGGAGGATGATCTATTGCCCGATAAAGATGCCGCAAAGGGTTTCTATGCAAAATATGAACCCAAAGAAATTCTTGGCAGGTAAGAGAGCATTATTATTATTATAGTATCTTTAATAAAGTACAAACAAAAATTTGTTTATAAAATTGAAAATTCCAAACTTTTGCATGTTTATTAGAGAATTTAGTGAGGGCGAAAGAGATCAAAGATTGCAAGCGGAATTTTTTTTTTTTATGATTTCTGAACGCTTTCATGGCCGAGACAGCGATTCAAGATTCTTGGCTTGGCAACCAACTTGTTTTTGCTTTGTTTATAACAACAATAAAATGCAATTTAATGCAGTCAATGATTTTGTGATGATTTCAATTCAAATGCAAACGGGCAAAGGCGCTGTCTGCTCCATATAAAGGCGCATACATACATACATATGTATTGCAGACGACTAAGTTGGTGCCAAGGAAAGCGAGATACTTTTGAGAAAGATCTATAGCGTGCATGAGTTTTACACGATTGAGTGTGCAAGAGTGAGAGAGAGAGAAAGAGAAAATAAGACATGTGAAGACAAGTGCAAAATATGTAAGAAATATATATATATATATATTAATTAAATTGCTTGTCTATTAGTTGTTAAAATGTATCTGTAGCGAGAAGGTAAACGAATATGTAAAAATATCGCAATGTGTTAAAAGAGGTGTGTCACATGTCGTAAAATACAACAACAACAACAACGACAATAACACAACAAAAACAACAACATCATGAATTGGCTGCATATTACAGATTCTTGTGCTTTTTTTCTGTTTTGTTTTTTTTTTTTTATTATTGTTTATTGTTGTTGTTGTTGTTGTTGTCGCAATGACGTTCATTGGCTCACGATCGTTTGTCTGATTTTGTGGGCCCGTCCGCGTATAACCGCAAATAATAAGTATTCTACGTTGTTGTTGTTGTTGTTATTGCATATTTTTTTTTTATTAGAATTTGTGTTGTAGTGTATAAAGTTCTAAGAAAATATATATACATATATAACTGATAAGTTACGTCACATGTTTTTATTGCTTTGGTTTAATCGAATGCTTGATTACCCCCAAAAAAAAAAATAACAACAACAACAACAATTTTCATATCTATTAAAGAAATGATAATAATTACTTGAAAAATGAGCAAGAAAAAAATAAATAAAAACAACAACAATTATAAAATGTTCCTCAAATTCAGCGGACATTTTTTTTATTATTAAAAAAATAATAAGTTTTTTTTTTTTGAATTTCTAAAACATGTTTCATAAAAATTCAAATGTTTTTTTTCAGTATGTCTTGTTTGTATGTGTGTGTGTGAGCAGTGTAGCGCATTATAAAAGTCGACTTAAATAAATGTTCTATTAACTGTTTTAAACTGCTTTGAAGCGCTCAACAGCTGTTCTGTGTCGCCTGCCGGCTTGATTTTTCAGCTGTGTCACGTCTTTATGCCACACACACAGGCACACACACACACACACACACACATGCACATACACACGCGCGTGTCCGTTAAATATTGTCACATTTGCCATATGAGGGGGTCAATACTGTTCTTAACTGGTTTCGAATCAATCGTGAACGACGCGACGTGACGTGAGTCTGTTGCACGTCGTTGACGTTGCTTTTATTTGTTTCGTAATATTAAAAAAAAAACAAAAAAAAAAAAAAACAATAGTAAACTTAAATAAAACTAAATTGAATAAATGACAAACAAACTTTGACACACACACACACACACAGACAGTGGCATAGAAAAATAAAAATTAGAAGAAGACGACGACGACAAAAAAGATCCATTAAAATCTGTCTTCCTATACCCTACACACATATGTCCGTCAGTCTATCCATCTAACCGTCTTTTTTTTTCTAAGTTATTTAACATTTTATTGTTATTATTGTTTATATCTTTAATCCGAATTTATTCTTGAATTAAACGTAAATTGTAATAAAGTTCACCGTCCGACAAATGTGCATTTAAACCAAACTAAAGATATCATTCAGACTTGTATCTGATGCAATTTTTCGGTTTTTTTTTTTTTTGGCACAAATTGTTCTTTGTTGTTGTGTGAAATTTGCTTGCATGCCAAATGCATTAGACAGCAGACACGACACGCCTTTGCTTGAGCAGGACTGATGAAATTCACTTGAAATAATTTGGCAAACTTGAATAGCAGCCGTAGATGAAGAAGAAGAATACAAAACAGCGTAGGCTAAAATTTTTATGGTGTGTGAGTGGAAAGGAAAGGCAGCACGTGCTGATGCTCAATAAAGCAGAACGACTACCAATTCAACTCAACTCATGCCTTCCACATTTGCCTCACCTCACTAACACATTTTGCTTGCCTTCTCAACAGCCATCACCTGCACACACTCACACACACACACACACACACACTCACACACACTCACATTAGTATTGATTCAATAGGCCAGGACAGAGCGCTTTGTTTTTTGGCTTATTCATTTTTGTTGTTATTTCTTTTTTTGCTTTTGTTTTTGCATTGTAAATTGAGAAATTTACGCAAACTAAAACGGTCACGTTCCTTAAGGGGGTATTCTAGTCTAGGATTTTCAACAAATCGAAGGATCAAATCCCTAAGAATATGTGTCTAAAAGAGATTTTCAAAATTCGAAATATTTTAGGAGTTATAAGCCCTTTTGTGATGTAAGGTACTAGTGTCGCTTTACGGTGAACAAAACTTTAAACGCGATTTTCTCGAAACTACTTTTCTCGACCTGGTTGGCATGATATCTCCAATTCTAATCAATTCTAATTGACTCCAAATTTTACGGGAACCTTCTTAATACACCGCTCTATCGTCCCTACCTCGGACATTGCAATAAAATTAGTCTTACTATATTTTAAAAATCCAGGGATTTTCATTTTTGAGTCGTCACCATTTTGTGAAAAATTTTTTTTTAGTTTTTTACCTGAGGTAGGGACGATAGCGACGTCTTTCCTCAGAATAATTGCGTTTTCCTATTTTTTTTTTCCGGATACTACAAGGATTGGAATCATGCCAACCATGATCCCACTATTCTTTTTTTGGCTTCCACTTCGCGACATAATAACTTGATGAATTGAACTTTTTTTCTTTTTGGGACAATTTTTTTCTATTATTTAAATATCAATAAATATTTTGTAAAAAACTGTATACTCAAAATGTTTTTATATCATTTTTTTTATCATGTGATAAAAAACGACTAAAATTGAGGCTTCTACCCCCTTAAGCTGTTGTTATACCCTGTACCTTATGGTACAAGGGTATATTAGTTTTGTGCACGTCGACAATGTATGTAACACCTTAAAGGAGACATCTCCTACTATACAAAGTATATATATTCTTGATCAGTATCGAAAGAGAAGTCGATTTAGCCATGTCCGTCTGTCCGTCTGTCCGTCCGTCCGTCTGTCTGTATGAACGCGTCGATCTCGGAAACTATAATAGATAGGACCAAAAGCTCTTCGCAGTTCGATTCTGTGATTCATTACGCAGATCAAGTTTATTTTGTTTTCCCCCTTTTTGAGTTAGTTTAGGGGTGAGGGGCAAATGATTGAAGCTACCTCGGGTAAAATAGTACAAAAGTCGTATTTTCTGCGTTGTCTTTTGTGATAGGAACACCAAATTTGGGGTGTATATAGCTGACTCAACTCTCAATAAGAAAAAACAAAAAAATGGGCGTGACCACGCCCCTATATAGTAAAAATTTCAAACGCTCATATCTCAAGAACCATACCACCTACAAGAATGAAACTTTGCATGTATGCTATTGGGATGGAGTACAGTAAGATTCAAATATAAAATGGGCGTAACCACGCCCACATCTAGCCGAAATAGAAAACCGTTATATCTCTGTAACGAATTGGTCTAGAAGAGCAAAAATTAGTAGGTATGATATTGAATAGAAAGGAAATATGTTTCGATTAAAAAGTGGGCGGGGCAACGCCCTACAACAGACGTTATTAATTGAAGGTACAGGGTATGTCGAAGTCGAGTACTGTCGACTCCAATCCTTACTGGTTTTTTTTTTATTATTGAGTTGAGTTGATTTTTGTTGGAAAATAAAAAGTGATCAATGCATATAAAAAAAAGTTATAAATGTTATAATTAGTATTATTGTTAGTGAAGCTGTCGTTATCAGGTGCAGTGGCAGCACAAAACCAACAACCTTTATAACAAAGTTGTTGTTGTTTATGCTTTATGAATGAAGAATGTTTTTTTTTAGATTTGGCTGAGTTTGCCATTATACCTTCTACTGTTACTGTTGTTGTTATTATTACGAAATGTTTTTAAAACGACATTGTAATAGGATTATGTTTATATGTATGTGTGTGTGTGTATGTGTTTCTGTGTTAACGGATTTTCCAACAAAAGAAAAGCAATAATAAATGCAATATCAACAATAATTTGCTTATGCTTGTATATACGTATATAGATATATGTATATATATTAACATTCGATCGGCGTGAGAAGTTAACTTTCTGCTGCCCCCAACAACGATCGGTGGTCCTGGTCAAAGAACTTTTAGCTCTTGTTGTTTTTGCTTTTTATGTTATTAATTTTTGTTGTTGTTTCTTTTATTCTTATACCTGAGTCAAGCACATTGAGGCACATGGACGTACGCAAAGTGGGGTGGGTTGGGTCATGGTTGTGATCAGTAACTTTCATTGACTTTATGATTTCCTTTAAATTAATATAGAATGTTTGGAAAATGTAGTAAAATGTATTTATATTATGTATCTCATATCGGATCAGATGTTTGGGAAGCCTAATATTGAAATATATTGGAAAAAGAAAAAACAATTTATACCGAGTTGATTAGAAATCGAAGACCCCTCTCGATCAACTGCCATGCTTCAATGTGCACTTCTATGGCGCGAAAGGTTAATGTATTATCGCTTAAATATATTGAACAGAAATCATAAACAATTTTTTTTTCTCTCTCTTTTTTTTGCATATTCATTAAAGTATATTTGTATGTATATGACAATGAAAGGTATATTCATTTCGAGATCGCGTTTGTAACAGTCGAATTCAATGAGTTCAGAAAGTCAGTCTGGAAGTGTTTCATACCGTCTTGAAAAATCGAAATCTATCACTGATGAAATTATATTTTTTTTATTGTTTGTAATTGCTAAATTGACATTTTTAAATATCATATTTTTTTTTTCTTTCTTTCTTTTGTTCAATGAGTAATATTTATTGTTCAAAAACAGGGTTATTAAAAAAAAAAAAAAAACATGAAAAACAAAAGAACTTATAATAAATTATTAAACAATAACAACAACAAAAACATGAAGAAACGCTCTTTTGGTATTTCCGGATTCATATTTATATTTTGAGCGCAGATCATTTTGGTTTCTTGGGTTCTTGGAATAATGCAATCTGATTTCACACTACTTTGGTGCCTTCAGCTGTGATTGCGTATGTGAGTGTGTGTGTTTATGATTATGAATCGTTATTGTTTAATTGAAGTCGTTGTTGTTGTTGTTGTTTACTCTTTTTTTTATAAATATTTTTTTTTAGGTTTCGTATTACTGAACTGTTTTGAACTTCTTATGGTGAATAATGTTATGTAGCGAAACAGCAACAAAAACAAAAACCAAAAAAAAAAAAAATGCAATATATTGTTGCTGATATGAAGCACGTAAACATGCTCAAGTGTGTGTGTGTGTGTGTAATTGATATTAATGTCAAAAATGTATAATGTTGTTGATAATGAAAGAAAATGTTTTTAAAAAAAAATATAAAGCAATTGCAATTTTCATGCGTGAGTGCGTGCGTGCGTGCGTAACAGAAGAAGAATAACATATCGTGTGCCGTCATTTGTCTATGCACATTTGAAGGTCAAAGCGGCATTCACACACACGCACATACACTCTTACACAATCAATCACTCTCATTGTACGAGTATGATGCTCTCTTTAACTTTATAACGGTGCCACAATTGATACAAAGCGCGAGCCCACAATAAACGTAGAAGAAGAAGAGCGTCACAGTGCTCTTTTTTTTTTTTTTTTGTTTTTTTTTTTTTGTGAAGATGCTGTTGTAGCTATTGCTGCTGGTGTCAATCTGCAGAGATTGGGCATATTTTTAACTTGCTCATATAAATGTATGTATGTGCACACACACACACACACACACACTTACATATATACAATAAATTTAATAGTATAAAATAGTATAATGATGAAAGCAAGAATGAGAAGCAACATTTGCTAATATGTATTTATTGTTGTAGTTGTTGTTGTAGGTGACAAGCAACTTGGTGCGTCAACACAGAACAGAATGAAATATTTGTTGTTGTTGCTGTTGTTGTTGCTGAACGAATGAAGGAACACACGAACGATTGACTCTTTCAATTTTGTTGCTTTTTTTTTTTCACTCACACTCACTTTTTCGCTCACTCTGTCTTGCTTCTAACATATATGTATGTACGAGTATATTGCATTGTTGTAGATATGTACTTAATTTGTGTGTGGGTTAAAATTGTTTTTTTGTCATATCGTTATGTGCTGCCCGACAGTCCCCCTCAGCAGTCGCAACCCTTTTTGACCGATCAAAGTCAGCCGAATTTCACTGTTGGAACGCGTGGCAAACTCATTTAGTCATTAATTTGTATATTTTTTTTTTTTCGTAGTTTCAGAAATCTTTTTTTATATTATAATATTTTTTTTTATTTATTTATTTACAACAAAAGCACATACTATTTATGTATTGTATATGCATATGAATCATGGCGACACCAATTTTATTTTCTTTTTTTTTTTTTTTATTATTATTTTTTTTTGTCATGTTCACACTAAAATAAACAACAAAGTGAAATAGTTTTATTTTTTGTTTTCTTTTTCTTCTTTTTTTGGTCACTGTCTTAACTGTGCAAAAATAATAAATAAATATAAATAAAAATGGCATTGCCAATAATTTAAAACTTAATTTGAACAAATGAAGTGACAAAGTTGTTACATAAACAACCAAAAAAAAAAAAAAAGTGTAAAAAAAAGCAGTAAAAAAAGAAAGCGAACAAAAGATTTCGCATGCGTTTCAGTTTCGGCATGAATGCAACAGCAATCAAGTGTTATTGTTATTGTTATGATGATCTCTGCACACATACATCCATACATACATGCAAACACCAAACAGTGATACGCGCAGCAGCGCTCTCTCACACACAGCGCTCTCTCTGCACGCATACACTATACTCTCACGGCAATGAATTGCATGCTTTGCCTTATGCGGCGGCTGCGACATGCTGTAGTACTATTGTTATTGCAAGTTCAAATGCACACACACACACACACACACATACGCCTTGTCATCATCATCATTATTATTATTATTATGCGTTTTAGTTGGCTTTGAATTCGCTCATGTGCTTTGTGTATCATTCAATCACGTTGTATGTTAATGCCGTGACCGATATTCATGCATTCATTCAAACACTCATGCCTAACAAACGTAATAGTAATAACAACAAAAATAAAAACAACAACAACAATAACGTCAAATGGCAATGGCAAAGAGAAAGAAGGCGATAAATGAGAGTGATAGCAAGCAAACAGATTATAAAATTAAACTGTTTTTTAATGATGATGATTATAATAATGATGATTGTTGTCGTTGTTGTTGAATTGATTTGATTTGACGCCTACTCATCGTTTAGACAAAGTGTAGACAATTGTTACTAATATGACAATGTATTTATTGCTGTTGTTGCTGTTGCTGCTGCTAATGATGATAATGATAATGATCATTTGAAATTCTTTTTTTTTTTTTGCTGCACTTTGCAGAAATTTATTGCAAATCACAACATTATGCGTCGTCGTCATTATTGTTGTTGTTGTTGTTGTTGTTACTGTCGATTGCAATCTGTTGACGTCGACGTTGGCAGCGGCGGCGGCGGCGGCGGCAGCTGTGTTTGATCAATTGAATCGATCGTTGACTGACTGACTGACTGAGTGTGTGATGAGTCTGTTGGTCATTGTGCATTGATATATATAATAATATATGTATATAATGCAAACGGTTCGACGGCACAAACTGATTGTGAAATGATACCTTTTTGTTATTGATTTTATTTATTTGTTTTCATTTTTTTTTTGTTTTTTCAACTTAAGCTAAATCTTGACTTATTCATTGGACAGTCTCATTATTGCAGGCAAAGAAAAAGTATCTTAGTGAGTTTTGTTTTCTTCTATTTTTATTATATTTTTTTTTTACGTGATTTTGTGTGCTTTCATCAAAATATATTATAATACATCAAAAAAATAGAGTAAGCATTTTTTTTAATAAATTAGTAAATCCAACAAATTATAAGTGTGGGGTATAATAACAAACACACTAACAAAAACAAGAATAGCAAAAAAAAAAAATATTGAAACACCTTCAATCGTTGCATTTATCAATCTTTGCTTTTCTTGTCTTTTATTTTTTTTTCTTTCTTTTCAATCATTTACATTTTAATAATGTCTTCTCTTTCTAAACCGTTCTTGTTACTTTGATTTCCATTTATGTATGTGTGTACTACTAAAGTCAAGTTCAAGTCAAGGTTGATTTCATTGTACACAACAACAACAACGACAAATATAAATGTTTAATGCAATTAGGCAAATGCCATAAAGCTTAATTCTATATATTTATCCAAAAAAAAAAAAAAAGATACAAAAACAACGTATATATATCAAAAAAATTTATAATTGTTTAGTTAACTTAAAATTGTCGTCTTGTTGCTTCTGCTTCTTCTTTTTCTTTAGTATTTGTAAACTTTTTAATACATTTTTTTATGGTTAAACCTTAAACCTAAAACTATAATGAAAACTTTGTTAATGACAATAGTCAAATCGTAAAAGTAAAATAATAATAATGCACTATAAGCAGATGAAGAAGCAGATGAAATAATTGCACTGCGCTCTATGTGTGTGTGTGTGTGTGTGTGTGTTTGTTTGTTAAGAAATGATGCACTAATAAGAAACAATAACAATAAAAGAACAACAACAAAAGTTTACTAATCAAAAAGTAAATAATAGAGAGAAATTTTTACATATACTCGTATATGCATTTATAGTTTTATTGTTTCATTATCAAATGCCAAGGAACAAAAAGAAAACACAGTAAAAGTAGAGAAAGAATAAGAAGCAAAAAAACTATTGCATTTTGTTGTTTGTTTGTTTATTTGTTTATTTGTGTAGTTATTAGTTTTATATATGAAGATGAAAATAAATTCATGATAATAATGCGCGCTTTTGACACTTTTACCTAAATCGAAATAAACAACAAGTTTATATTTGAACATGCAAACGACATGCGCTTACCATATATAGAAAGACTGACAAATAGACAGACAGACAGACGGACAACTAGAAACTCGTGCCTATGACATGAAGGCAAAATAAAATTGCTGAAATTCCGATAAACAAAGATGAGAAAGGCAATAGAAGACTTACAAAAGAATAAATATTTTATATATATATGAAAGTATAAAATAAACGTCCCAGTAAGGATCATATACTAAATATGGATCATTAGGGGACGTCCATAAATTACGTGAGGTTTTTTTTCAAGAAATTTAGACCCCTCCCCCACCTCTTGATAAGATTTAGTGAGATTTTGACGAACCCCTCCCTCTGAATCTCACATGAGATTTTGCTAAAAATTTGATAAAAAAATTTAATTAAATTTTTGAAAAAAAATGGTAAACTAGTGAACTAAAAAAATCACATGATATGTCCGATGAACCCTTCTCCCCCTAAGTGAGATTTTGCTGAAGCCCCCTCCCCTAATTTTATCTCACGTAATTTATGGACGTCCCCTAATGGATCATATCCCAAGCATGCATCATTACATCAAACAGAAACAGTTTTCATAGTCGTGTCCTTTTTTGACACTTATGTGTCACTTCAAACCATCGTGTCATTTTGTTAGAATTACTTTCACTGGCAAATTTGATATAAATTAATATAAATAAAAGATTTCAATACAGTTTTTCGATGACTAATTGTTAAATAAGATAAGGTGAGTTAAGATCGATCGGATCGCTGATATACATAGTTGATAGTTTCGAAGGAACATGTGTCAAATGCATGATTTAATACACTCAGCCCAACACCTAAACCAACCCATAAACAAATCACACCACCCAAACACTGTATTACAACGGTCTTCTTCTTTCATTTTAATTTTTTTTTATTGATTTGATTTTCATTGATTGATTATCACTTGATTTAATTCATACGACTGAATCATATAATAACTGATGGATTATCTTTAAATGAAATCATGAGCTGTGCACGAAGTGATCATGAGTGTATGTGTATTCAGGTGGGGGGTCAGGAGCTCAAAATCTAACTACATAATTTATGCATACGATACATGAGAAACTGAAGGATAAACTTTATAGTTAATATTGTTTGCGCCTATGTTACATTCAGGCGCACAATACATCAAACAATCAAAATACAAGTATGAACATTGCACTGTTGTATCTGATCTTTAGTATACTATAACTGATCTTGAACTCTCTTGACTTTCCTTTCGCAACAACTCATGTTTATATTAATGTATTAATTTTTGTTTTTGTTTCTTCTTCTTCGCTTCATATAGAGGTATCAGTTCGACTGTACGACGTTGCATCGAAAAGGAGACGGGCAAAGAGTTTGCCGCCAAAATCATCGATTTGGGCGCCACGACTGAAGCGGGCGAAACAAATCCATATCATATGCTTGAGGCAACACGTCAAGAGATATCAATATTACGACAAGTCATGGGACATCCCTACATAAGTGAGTAATAATTATATGCCTTGTGATCTTGTATAATCATATATACATATATATAATTTTGTTGTTGCTTACAGTTGATCTGCAGGATGTCTTCGAATCGGATGCCTTCGTGTTTCTTGTATTTGAGTTGTGTCCGAAGGGTGAATTATTCGATTATCTGACATCGGTTGTTACATTATCGGAAAAGAAGACACGCACAATAATGCGTCAGATATTCGAGGGTGTTGAGTATATACACGCCAAGAGTATTGTGCATCGTGATTTGAAGCCAGAGAATATTTTATTGGATGAGAATCATAATGTGAAAATAACGGATTTTGGTTTTGCTCGGCAACTTAAGGATGGCGAGAAATTGACAGGTAGATGGCGCAGCAGAACCATAAAAAAAAATCATTTTTAATGAATTATTTTCTGGGGTTTTTGTTTTGTCAGATCTTTGTGGCACGCCTGGTTATTTGGCACCCGAAACACTCAAATGCAACATGTTCGAGGGCTCGCCTGGTTACTCTCAGGAGGTGGACATGTAAGTAGTGTTTTTGTTGTTGTTGTTAATGTACATTCTTACTCATTTCTATTATTTCAAATATGCAGTTGGGCCTGTGGTGTCATCATGTTCACATTACTCGTTGGCTGTCCGCCATTCTGGCATCGTAAACAAATGGTCATGTTGCGTAATATCATGGAGGGCAAATACAGTTTTACATCGCCCGAATGGGCTGACATATCGGGTGAGTAATATGTAATAAGGGGAGGGCAGTATGACATTGTCTTCTTCTTCTTTTTGCAAGGAGTGTGTAAGGAAAATATTATTGTGAATTTAATCATTCCGAATTGTTTATAAAATTTTACATTTACCTTACAGAGGATCCAAAAGATCTAATACGCAAATGTCTAGTCGTCGATCCTGCACAGCGTATTACCGTTAAGGAAGTATTACGACATCCGTTCTTCAACCAAATGGTAAGCAATTGTCTTCTCTACATAAAAAATGACAAATTAGCGTCAAATATCGATTCGGAGATTGTCCTTTTTTATATAGAACAAGGTTTATTTTCTGCTTTAGATTACATTTTGCTTAATCATAATTAGTATGAAAAAAGGACATTTTTGCATTACACACGCACACACACACACACACAGACATACACATACACATGTATATGAACATAAAAACACACACACCAATGCACGCATTTGTCTAAATATTTGACTGCACTTTTGGACATACAAACATACCCAGACGCAAATACACAAATGCACATACACACACATAAAAAAAAAAATATAGAAATTTATTTTGGGTTTTTTGGGGGGCTGGGATTTCGGTTCCATTTTACTCGTATTTTTTAAAATTTTTTTTTAATACATTTTTGTATTTAATACCTTTTTTGATAATTGTCATTGCACTGTCATTAATGTACTGTACAAATTAGTGTAGAGACCCCTTGATTTTCTAAATCTAAAAGTGCATTAAGAGGCGATCAAAATGAAATTTTTAATTAATTAATTTAAGTTTTTTTTTTTATTTTGCTTTCTTTTTTTATCATATTGCATAATGTATTTCTCTCTTTCTCTCTTTTTTTATTATTTCTTTTTCTTGACGGTTTTTTTTTATATATTTTTTTTTTTTGAATTGTTTATTAAATTCTTCAATTTGAAAAAAATAACTAAAATAAAAATCGTTCGACTTTTGTCAAAAACTCATAAACTTGTGAAAAAAAAAAATTTGTTTTTAAAACTTAATTGTGAAAATGTTCGAAACAAACAAAAAAACAAACTGTTGTTATATCGAAAAGCTTTTCGAGCAAAATATAGATGGACTTAAGAGGAGCCTGTCGACCAAGTCCAGGAGAATGAGTCGGATCACTGAAATTGCACTGGTAACGAAACTTTTCTGGCCACAAATGAACGTCAACATGAACGATGATTACTTTTATTATTATAACTTATATATGATATTTATTTAAATAACTTGATTAATTGATTAACTAATTAATGGATTAATTTATTGATTGGTTGATTAATTGATTCATTGATTGATTGCATTTGATTGATTGGTTGATTGTTTGTTTGATAGTGTTTGTGCCAATGGAAAAGTTCTTTCGTTCGTTCGTTCGTTCTTTCGTCTTTTTTTGTTCTATTTTGTTTCGAACTGTTCTGTTTTTCATGTCGTTTTTTTTTTCTTTTTATTATTATTATTATTATTGTTGTTGTTCGCTCTTTTGTTCTTTTAATTTATTTATAATTTTTTGTTATGAAAAATATTTTTTTAATTGTTTCGTTTTTTTTCTAACATATTTTTATTTTTTGCAACTTTTGTTTATTGTATTAAGTTTTTAAAAGTCGTTTATTTTTTTTCAATTAATTATTTTTTAACGAAATCACAAAAAAAAACAGTTATTCTTTTATGTTGTTCTTGTTTAACTAACATGCTTTTTATATATTTAAAAAAAAAAAAAAACAATTACTACACAAAAGGAAATTATTAATATATATATTATATTTTTTTTTGCATGTTTAACAAGTTTAAAATAACGCATGCATTTTTATTTAAAAATTAATAAATAAAATGAACAAAAAAAAAAATAGAAAATAATCTTAAAATTCACAAAGCATTTTTGCACACACTCAACACAAGAACACACACACAACTATTTAGTTGTCTCAGTCAGTTAGTTAGTTAGTTAGCTAGTGGAGATAATACAGAGTCGGCAGAGCCAATTAGAAGGCTAATATGGGACAAGAGGCAGAAAAGGAAAAGGAGCATAAAATAGAAATAAGTTACTTTTCATTAAATTTAAATTGAAGAAGAAAACCATAATGCGAAGATTTCGTATTTTGGCTCAAAGTATACGCCCACACAAACAAACACACATACACACACATGCAACCAGCTACACACGTACATACAAAAACACATGCAAGGCATATGAAACTCATTGGGAATTTTTCAAAGCTTTTATTTTTTAAGTTTTTTTTTAATATTTTTTTTTTTTATTATTTTTTTTTTCAAAGAATTCAACATAATTTTACCAAAAAAAATTCGTTTTTAATATTTAATTATTTATTATAATTTTTTTTTGCTTAATTTATAAAATTTGCTAATGCCAAAACATAATTTTCTCTCTTCCAAACTCTTGTTTTCATACTATACAAATCTCTCTCTCTCTCTCTCTCTTTCACTTACACCACACACACCCACACACACACGAACACGCACTTACACACACATATATACGTTTGTCGCCAATATAACGGCTTTTATACAATTTTTTCCTTATTATTATTTTTTATTTTCTTATTTATCTTCTTCTTCTTTGCCATATTTGCTCGTTTTTTTTGGCAAAACTTCCTTTTTTTTTTTTTGTTTGTCTATCATTTTATTTATAGGTATTAATGCCTGAAATTTCGATGCCTGGCCGACCGACAACATATCAGTTGAGGCAGCAAAGTATACGTTCTAGCAACAGTAACAACAACAACAACAACATACGCAATAATAATGCAGCAATGATAAATGCAAATAACAACAACAACAACTACAGCAATAGTAATGCCATAAATTATAGCAACATGTTGGCAACAACGTCGGCAACAACAACAACAACAACACAGCCAACAATGGCATTAGCAACATCTTCATCATCATCACTGTATTACAATAACAATAATAATAATAATAGTAATAATAATAACCACAACAACAACAACAACTATGCATTTATGCGCTCCGGCTTCGGCGTTGGCGTCGGCGTCGGCGTTAATAATGTTGCATCAAATGATTTTAATTATTATTATTCATCACCGCAAAGTTCATATTCATCAAATCGTTTGCGACCGATAGCAATAAATGCATTGGCAACGGCAACGGCAACAACAACAACAGCAACAGCAGCTACAACAACCAATAACAATAAATTGCCTACAACAACAACAACGATTAACAGTATTGATATTGATAATGGTTTTGTTAAGCCAAATTTACCAATAAACATGAATGTTAGCAGCGCTGCGTCAGCGTCGACGTCGACGTCAGCGACTGCGACGCCTGCAAAAATAACAGCAACTGTTTATTATCAACAACAGCAGCATCGTTATACACAACAACAACAACAGCAGCAGCAGCAACAAGCGGAACTTGAGCAACAACAACAACACCAACCATTTGAATATGAAAGTTGCTTAGAGCAGCAATTATTGTATACACCAAATCAGGCAGGTTCCCATTTTATTTTATATTTAACGTTTTTTGTTTAATATTATTTTTTTTTTTAATTTTTGAAACATTTTTAATTTTTTTTTTATAAGTTTTTTTTTTTTTACTATACAGTAGACGCTCACAAATTAGAATTCTCGGAAATTAGAATCTTCCAGAAATTAGAATCGAATTTTCTAATACATGAAACGCACTAAAAAAAAAAAAAAAACCTCCAGAAATTAGAATTTTTAGAATTAGAATTCTAATTTCTGGGCGTGTTTTTTTTTTTGACTTAAATATGTTTGTTATTTTGTTTAAACAAAATAAAACTGGGCCAATACTAAAGAAGAAAGCCAAACAAATATTTAGAGACGAATATATCCTGATAAAGATGAAAATGCATTCCGAGAAAATGACAAAATTTCGTTTACTTATTAGTATTAAATAAAATAAAGAAAGAAAAGAAATCTATTGTATTTTTTGAAGTAAGTTTCCTTCATTTTTTGTTTATATTCGAATAAAAAAAAAACGTCCAGAAATTAGAATTTTTCAGAAATTAGAATTGCCTCAAAAACAAAGTGGTTCTGATTTCCGAGCGTCTACTGTACTTAAATTATTATACAATTTTTATTTTTTTTCAAATTATCTTTTAATCAAATTATTTATTTATTATTTTTTTTTTTTACTGTAATTTGATATTTTTTTAAATCAAAGTATTTATCTTTTTTTTAGTATTTAATTTTATATTTTTTATATTTTTCAACTTTTTTATTTTTAAACTTTTATAATTTTCTTTATTTATTTATTTAATTAATTAATTTTTTTTTGTAGTATTTTATTTAAATAATTAATTTTTTCATATACAAAAAGCGCACTCCTAGAAACGATTATTCGCTCTTTGCTTTATTTCTCTCTCTCTCTCTCTCTCTCTCTCTCTTTCTCTCTCTCTGCACAATTGTCACATACAAATCTCTTCATTCACACACAAATACACACACACACACACACACACACGCACATACATGCAAATGCAACTCTGCTTTTACAGCCTACATGCATGCAGATATGCACGCACGCACCCAATCACGCACGCACGACGATAATGCATCGCCTCGTTGCATTTTCAACGTGTTTGTTGTAATGTGTCTGGGCGTTAAAAACAACAACAACAACGACGTCTTCGTTGGGCAATACAAATTTAATAAAAATAAATAAATAACAAGCAAAAGGGAGAAAATGTCAAAAGGTCACACACGTAGTAAAATGTGATTTAATTGAAGTTAGTCAATTTAATTATGTTAGTAATGTTTCTACCACACACACAAACACACACACATACACGTCTGTAAAATATTAGTTTTGTTTCTTTTTTTAAAATTTTTTTGTAGAGAATTTTTTAGTAAAAAGACACAATTGACGTGTTTTGGCATTTAATGCTTTTAATAATAATAAAAAAAATCGATACTAACAAAAAAAATACCAAAAAAAAAATAAAGATAATTTAAAAAAAATTTAATTATCTTTTAACAGCTTACAAAAATAATTTAAATATATTCAATTGCAAGTTTCCATTATTAAAAACAATAATTACTTGGCATTATTAATTTAATATCTTTTTTTTTATTTTTTAATTTGATTAACCATAAATTAATATTTCTTTTATACACCCATACACAGAAACCGACCCACACATACACACAGACAAACAGACAGACAGACAGACACGACACTTCGTTAGTGATAATATTAAAAATTAATTTCAATTAATCGATTCTTCTTTATTTATTATATTCGTTTTGTTTTTGTACGATGTTTTCTATGTTAGAGTCTCAACGCCCTTATAAGATGTGTTTCTATAAGTCGGTGTTGTGGAGACTCAATTGTGAGTAAACCAGATCAAGTTCAAAGAAAGTTTAGCCTTAGCAATACATAATATTATCTATATATATATATACATAAATATGTAAAACAATGCCATTAATTAATTGAAAAAAAAAAAAAAACAAAAATAATAATAATAATCAAAACATTTATTTTAAACAAAATTAAAAAAAGAAAACATTTAATGCAACGCGGCATGTTTTTTTTTAAATTTTGTCTTGTTGTATGTGTTCATATAAACATGCAAGTACATGAAGCATTGCACACTCTAACCCATACAAATTATAAATTTTTTTTTTTTTGTTATATTTTTTTGTTTAACACTCACACCGACACACATGCACGTAGGCACGCACACACGCATGCGATTTGCATGCTTTATGCTTTCTTTTTTGTTATTTGTTTGCTTGATTTGTCATGTCTTGTCTTGTGTTCTATACTGCTTACATCTTCACACAACCAAGCTTTCTATATATGTCACTCTTTCTAACTCGTGCATTGTGCATGCGTAAGGCGCATTCAAACTAAACACACACTAAAAAAAAAACTAAAGCCAAGAAACATTTTTAAGTTAAAAAAAAAAAGTCTTTTTATAAATAAGACTAATAACGCTAAATAATAAAATTTTTTTTGCTATTAAATTTTTATTATTTGCATGGCCTAAAAATGAATGTTTTATTTACTCGTATTTTTATTTATTTTTTCTATGTTTTACATATTTTTTGTTTACTTCTTTTTTTGTTAATTATTTTTATTTAATATATATATTTTTTTTAATTATAATTTATGTCAACTAATTATTTTAGTTTAGTGTATTATAACATAAATTCTTTATTTCGTCTTTCGTCTAAAAAAAAAAGCAAAAACAAAAATAATAATATTATTAATTATATTAATAACAGTTATGTTGTTGTTTATGCATTTTTGTTTTATTATTTGAATTTTTTTTTTTAGTTAACTTTTACTTATTTTTTTTTTTATTTTTTTTTTTTATATATATATTTTGTCTGTCCATAACAATGTTGTGTTGCAAAGCCAACGTTTGCTGATGTCGTACAATAACAACAACAACATAAACGATGTGCTGTGTTGTAGTTGTTGTTGTTGTCACTGCGACTCACGCTTTGTCAACACACACATACACACGTATATATGTATTTATTTCTAAATGTTTAACCAAATTAGTTTTTAAGCTAAAATGATTAAAAAAAAAAAAAAAATTATTTGAGAAAAAAATTAAGTGAAAGCAAAAAGTAAAAAAAAAAAAAAAAATTCAAAAGAAATTTCAAATTTTTAATTGTTACTTTCTTGTTTTGTTTGTTCTCTCTCTCTCTCTTTCTCTCTCTCTCTCTTGCTCTCTATTTCACTTGCACGCATATACAGCTGCGCAAACAGAGTCGCTTCAATGCGCGCAAGAAATTCCAGTTTGCTATTTTAGTGATAAGAGCCGTTATACGCATACGACGACTGCGCTACACCGCCGAGCCTTTGCACGTCGAGGAGGCCATACGTGATCCTTATAGAGTGAAAGTGCTGCGCAAGGTAAGACAACGATAACAACAACAACAACAGACACTTGACATTAATTACATTTATTCTTCATTGCAGGTCATTGACGGTTGTGCCTTCCGTGTCTATGGCCATTGGGTCAAGAAGGGCGAAGGTCAGAATCGCGCTGCGCTCTTTGAGAATACGCCACGCACCGAATTGCATGCGCTCTATATAAACAATCTAAGTCGATAGTGTTGCATACCCGAAGGCGTACTAGCAAATATCACCTGCAAAATAACTCTCCGTTTTGTTTCGTTCGTTCGTTCGTTGCGTAAATTGACGACAAACAAAAGCGCACAAAGATTGAAAAATTGTAAAAGAAAAAGAAGAAGAAAAAAGAAAGTGAAAAGCTAAGAAAATTACAGCAAACAAAGCATTTTTCTCAATGGCAAGGATAATACAGTTAACAACAACAATAATGAATGCTTTGTACAAAATAAAAAATCAAAAAGCAAACGCAAAAAAAAAAAAAATTTACCTAAAAATGTGTAAAAGAAAAGAAAAGAAGAAAGAAAAATTTGTTTTCATATTTAAATTATTATTATTATTATTATTATTTGGAAATAATGCGTGTAATTTTTAGTTAATTTAATATATAATATATATAAATATATTTTTTTTTTCGGATATATTTTTTTATTATTATTTTTTTTTTTTTTTTCGTCATTAGTTGTAAGCAACAACAAAGAAAGCAAAGAGAGTTGAAAACAAAATGCAGAGAGAAACGAAAAAAAAAAAAAAATAATAATTGAGCTTATTTAGTTAATGATAAGAGAGAAGTGAGAATAGAAGTGAAAAAGTGGCGAAATCACCAAGAGAATATCCTATTAAATATTATTATTATTATTACTATTATTATTATTTAACGATAAACAGCAATTAGGGCAGTCAAACATGTTGTTACATTAAAACAAAAAAAAATAATTATTATATAAATAAAAAAAAAAATAATATATAAATATATATATATATATTTTTTTTGGCATAATTGTTGCAGATTTTCTATTGTTTTTTTAAATGATTTTTGTGCTCTTAATTTTTTTTTTTTTTTTTGCTAGCAAAATTCATATAACACACGCGTTTTTTTTTTATTTTGTAGTTTAGTAATCAATTAAGACTTGTAAATTATTTTTATTATTATTAATATTATTATTATTATAATTTGTGTTTGCGCCTTATTCAGTTGTTCAACGTGAGTAAGCTAAAAATTTGTTTTTTTTTTTGTTTCTTGGAATTTTTTATTTTTATTATATTTTATGTTTAATTATTATTATTATTTTTATTTTTTTGTTTGAAAACTTTTTTTTTTTATATACATATATGTTTGTGCTTAGCAAGATGAATCTTCAGCCTTTCCGCTTTAATTTTATAATGATTAAATAATGTTACACTGTTGTCAATATAAACAAATACAAAATTTAAACACAATCAAAAGAGAACAAAAAAAAAAAAAAAAACCAACAACTCAAAAGTAAAAACATTGAATGAATGAATAAATCCAAAAAAAAACTGAATTTTCTTGTTTGTTCATTTTGGATTGCATACTTGCAGGGGTAAATTTTTGTTCGTGCGTTCCATAGCAAAAATGTGACCCGGCAGGAGCAGAGTAGGACAGCGATATCTGTCCAGACTATCATACCATTAAGCAGTAGAAATAGATATCAAACGACTTCCAGCTTAGCGCCTTGAAAAGGGCGGGTGTGTGTCATATTTCAAATCATACTTAATTGATGTTTAGTTACCTTAACTGGCACGACACTCAACTAGCTCTTCTCTCTAGCATCTGAAATACGTACTTATTATTGTACGAGTAAAAGTAAAGGACAAGAATGAAAAAAAAAAACAATGAAATTTCGCTCAATTGTAAGTTGTCTACTTAATCAATAAGTATTTATTTATTTCTTGTTTTAATTTGTAAATTCATTGAATACCATTTCTTTCATACACAATTCTTGTCATATTCATTTCACAATTATACACTACATTACAATACATTTACATGTGTATTCAATAAATTGTTGTTTACTTATGCTTTTTACAATTTTAATGCGTTGTCAACTTTCTTTAAAAATTACATATGTTTTTGTTTTTTTTTTTTTTTATAAATAAACGAATCAAAGGAAAAAAGTAACACGTTTCAACATTCTTAGTTTGTGTGCTTTGTGTGTGAAAAAAAACTTTGTACATAGAAATAATCTGTGTGTGTGTGTGTGTGTGTGTGTGTGTTTGTGTGTGTTTTAGAGATTCAATAAAAGGTTTGTTTTTGTGTCATTGTGGCTTAATACAATTACAAAAAAAAAAAGAGCAAACAACAAAAAGTTATTAAATGTTCTCTTGAGTTAAATATTTCTGCATGGAATGCGAATTATTCATTAACTAATATGCGAGTTATACAATAACCACAAAAAATCTATTTATATATAATAAAAATAAAAATTTTGCATCAAATTAACACTCAGCTATTGCACGCGTAACGTTAAAAAATAAGTCTATAAAAAATATATATATACCTTCTTTTTTTTTTTGTTTTTATAAATACAATTCAAATGAGTACGCGAGTTATGACTTCAAATAAGAGCGTATGAAAAATAAAGTATGAAGGAAAAACTGTACAGACCGACAGACAGACGGACAGACATAGCAAAGTGTCTTAATTAAAACTTAAAGAGAATGAATAATTCTAAAAATTGCAAACATTATCAACTTAAAAACAAAAATAATTAATAGTTGTTTGGCGCAGACAACCATAATCATAAAATTTTTGCCGCCAATTAATTACACTAAATTTGCTCGAGTTTGTTCCACTCGGCGTCCGTCATTTTGTGTAATAACTACAAGTACAATAGTAATTCTAGACGCCCGCGTAAAGTGGCAACTTGGCCGTTTCAACTTTATCCTCGACCTTGAACGATGGAAACAAGCCGCCCTGATTGGTGCGCGTATTCTTGCCCTTCGAGTAGCCATCCCAATGGTTGCCCGCAACCGAGACCAAATCGCCGACCTTCATATGCAGCTCGTCGTGTGTGCGTGCCGCATGCGCAATGATAGCACGTCGATTGTGCGGATTCTGACCGCCATAGTAATAAATATCGTCCAGCGATTTAAAGCGATTTGACGCATCCGGATACAGCGTTTGCATTATCTCGTACGCAACGCGGCACACTTGCGAACTGAATGTGCACACGAGGTAATCGGATAGTGAGAGCATATGAATATCGAGTATGATGCCATTGAGAGCCGTGTCGGTGTAACGTGTGGAAACAGCGGCCATGCGTGCCACTTCCGGATCGCCAATGATCTCGTATTGTGGATATTTCTTGCGTGCCTCTTCAATGACACGCGCATCGTCGGACGCCAGAAAGATGCGACGCTCAATCGGCGCCAATGTTGAATTCATTTCCAGCGTACGATAATAATCCTCGACATGTGTCATATACTCTTCTATACTGTGAAATGCTGCTTCGGTGCCGACTTTATCGGTGCGTCTCACATGAACGCTACAAATATGAAAAGAATATGTGTTTAATCGCAATATACTTATTGCATTTTTACTGTGTATAATTATACCCGACAATTGGACGCTTCCAGCCTAAATTACGCATGCCCGATTCGAGAAAATCACGCGTTGACGTCTGCGGCCTAAGCAGATATTTGAGAAACTGGCCGACCCACCAGACAATCGGATCGCCGTGCAAACGTTTGAGACGCGGCGCCAGATCCTCGGGTATCGCCAGTGGCAAGTATGGCGGCCGTGGCATCAATGAGTCAATAATCGGCAACACGAGCACCTGCGTGTCCGGCTTGCCCGGCCAATTGTTCGGCACAGTGGCGCCGGCGTCATGGCATGTCTGCGACACCGACTGGAACACCTCCTCCCAGCCGCCTTTATGATAACGCCAGCCGCGCGACTTCAATATGAGCGTGCGTTCCGTTGCATAGGCAACAACGAAGCAGTAGACAACGTGATGCAATTGGCAACCGTAGCCACAGCCCTGTTTCGATGACAAACATCATTAAAAAATAAGTTACACTGCACAAAATTCAACAAACTCACCTTATTCAATTTGCATACTAATTTACGTGCACTTTGACAATCTTTTGGATTTTGTAAATGCTTTAAGCGTCGCTGCACAAGATCACTCAAGTCCATGGCCTCTTTATGACGCCAAGCCTCATAGCCGTCGTTCTGGCGCAAACGTTCCATGTCGCTTAACAGCGAACGTTTGTGTTCGGCACCCAATTGCAGCACCTCACTAATAGTCTGCTCCACATCGGCCGCATCCATGGTCGCCAATTTACGCAGCTTGCCCAATTCGTTGCTGAAGTAATGCCAAATCTCACCGATGTTCGCCTGTACACGTCGCCGTGTCAGCTCATATTCAAGACTTGGTGCACGCAACGCGCTACCGCTTTCCGAGTCCGGTTCGCCAGCATTGAATGCATCATCTGCGAAGCGTCTCTCATCAATGGCGTCAAGACCCAAGTCCAAGCTACTGCCGGCTCCATCACCTGCATCAAAGTTAGCTGATTTTGGATTTTGTACATCTGCTTCAAGTCTTTCGATGAGTTTTTGTGCGCTTTGTTTATCAAGTTGTTCGCTAAAAAACAAAAATTATATCAGTTTTAAAGCATAATAAAACACTACAACAACAAAATATAGTTTGAAAAGCAGATGAGTAGCGGTAAAATGCAAACGGAACAAAACAATTGAGCGTAATAATTATCAGTAGGGCAGAATCAACCGTCAAAGGCAAAACGTCGCGCTCAACACATGGCACTTCAATTGGGTTGTGTGTGTGTGCGTGTATGTGTACTACATACGTGTTTGCGTTTGAGTGGATTTGCATTTCAATGACAAAACAACACGTCAAGTGAAGTCAACCCAAAGACAAATCCGCTTGCGGTCACTTTATTGTGTTAGCACTCTTTGTCTGTTATATTCATGTTCTAACAATTACAAATTGTATGCGTATTTGTGTTGTTGCAGCATTTACACTTTAATGTTCACCTATAATTCGCCCGCACTCACTTGCTCATCTGTGTGGTTCATTAGCATACATACATGTACATACATATACATATCAAACAACTCACCTCATTAGCTCATCAATGAGCAACTTAAGCTCTTCATTACGTTGCTTTGTATGTTCAAGCAGGTGTAAAGCCTGATTTATACGTTTTGTATTGAGATCGGTCTCTGATCTGACATTGTTTTGTGTGTTTAGTTTCGTGACAAAGATATAGACGAGAAACGCCCACGCCAACACGAATATGAGAAGTGCTCGTACCCATGAGTTCGATGTTGTACCAAAAAACTGTCGCATCAGAAACATTTGTACTGAACGCCAACCGCCAATCACTAGCGCACTTAATTGCTCTTCCTCTTCTTCTACTTTTTGTTTATTTATATATGTATGTATGTAGTTTGGACGGCTTTGTTGATCCTGCTATTACTGATGTTTTGTTGCAGTTTTGTTGTCTTTGGAGCTGTTGGAGTTGTAGTCGGGAGTATGTTTGTTGTGTTGTTATTATAATTAGTTCCTTATTTGTTCGTTTTGTGCGCTGGCGTGTTTTCCGATTGCCGTTTCAAATCAACATTTGTTTTTTAGTGTTACATTTTACCATAAAAAAGCAATCATTCAAGCCTCCATGGACGTTTTGTGACTTATCTGTAAAATTAAATGAAATATTTATAAAAACAAAACTTAAAATGTTATTTACATCACTGCTGTTTGGCTAATTAATTAATAATACTTAAAATAATCTTATTTTGTGTTTTCCATAAAACAATAATTTTTGTCAATAGAATATAAAACTAAACACAAACCGGCACAAAGACAGTATTAAATTAAAATATATATCTATAGATATACATATATCTATACTAATAACAAAACTATTTAGCTTCTTGTTAATGAAGGCGAGACGCGGGCGGCTTTTAACACTTTTCGCTAGTTAATTGTTTACATTGCTTTGTGCTAAATTGCAAATTTAGTTTGTTTACCAAATACACATAATTAATTTGAATTTTTTCAATTACAGCAGTGCATGTGCTTGTTTGTTAATTTAAACATGTTGAAAAATGTAACATGTTTTATTTACTTACATACAAGTTTTGTTTTTATTCGTTTTTACAATCATTCGTCGTATGTGGGCCGCACACGCTGCTTCCTCTTCTAATTTGTGCGTTTGTATGTTCGCTGTTTTTGACTGTTCTATCTAAGTGTTGTACAATGCACAACTAGAATAATTCTTATTAGCAGTACGTGTACGTGAAACAGTGCTGCCGCTTAAATCTTTCTTCTTGTTAGATAGCACCTATGCCCATTTACATAAAAAGAAAAATAAAAGTCAAATAAACAGAACTAAGCAAATGAACAATTATATTTCCAACAACCACTACGCAAAAGATTAGATGTTTCTAAAAAAAAAAAGACTAGAGTGGCAGCACTGTTTAAATACAATTACGTGTAGTGTTGTCAAAGTATGCGTGCAACAAATGTGGGAACACAACAAAAACAACAATTGCAAAAGAAAATGCTATAACTTTTAATTGTTGCGCTTAACATTTAAAAGCACTTATTTCACAATAATTTATCTTTTTGTGCAAAATTTAAAAACTTTGCGTTACTCTTGGTTAAGTAAATACGACAGCTGTACGAGTAATTGCATGTCTGAATCTCGGACCATATTTTAGCCTGATAATGCGTATAGTTAATGTTATTATAAGAATTTAAACGAATAGCGGAAAACAAAACGAATACGTTTTAATACTAATGAGCATACAATGAGTGCCACGTTACGTTATCGCGGCGATAAGAAACACAATTTGATTGAATTAGCAAAAACATTAGATGCTTTTAAGAAAGTGCCGGAGAAATACACAGAAACAACCGAAATCGGTGGCACACGTAAGTATTAAGCAAAACGCTACAAAACAGAAACTCATAGCTCATGTATTCAATTTTCAGTATCACTGCTGAGTCGACTTTTTATAGTTTATTTAATTTACACGGAATTGCGTTACTATTGGCACGATGCAAATATTGTCTATCAATTTGAGCCGGACATCGATATGGACGAACAAGTGCAAATGCACGTTGACATAACAGTTGCGATGCCATGCTCATCGCTATCGGGCGTCGATTTAATGGATGAAACACAACAAGATGTATTCGCCTATGGTACACTACAACGTGAGGGCACCTGGTGGAATATGCCACCGGAGGAACGTGCACATTTCGAATTGATACAAATGTCAAATCAATATCTACGTGAACAATATCATTCCATTGCCGACATATTATTCAAGGACATTATACATAGTACTGCGCAACAACACAACGAACAAACATCAAATACAGCCGCCACACGGCCACGCTCACAACAGCTAAACGAGGAAAAATTTGATGCTTGCCGGTTGCACGGCACACTTGGCATTAATAAGGTTGCCGGTGTCCTACATTTGGTTGGCGGTGCTCAACCGGTTGTTGGTCTCTTCGAGGATCATTGGATGATTGAGTTGCGACGCTTGCCAGCAAATTTCACGCATCGCATAAATCGTCTAAGCTTTGGTCAATACTCACGACGTATTGTGCAGCCGTTGGAGGGCGATGAGACGGTCTTGAGCGATGAGGCGACCACAGTGCAGTATTTTCTAAAGATTGTGCCCACCGAAATACATAATACATTTTCGACTATAAATACATTTCAGTATGCCGTCACCGAGAATGTGCGACACTTAGGTGAATAGCAAAAAAAAAAAATGTTCAATCATGTTCGATTAATTAACTAATTTTATTTACTCTTACAGACTCCGAACGCAACTCGTACGGTTCACCGGGAATTTACTTCAAATACGATTGGTCAGCATTGAAGATTGTCGTACGCAATGATCGCGACAGTCTTCCCACATTCCTTATACGCCTTTGTTCGGTCATTGCGGGCATTATTGTCATCTCTGGCATATTAAATGCGTTAATCGTTGGCTTTGCACGACGTGTTCTACGCTCGTTTGCGCCACAAGTTTACTACCAAATGCAACAACAACAACAACATCAGCAGCAAGCGCCTCAGACTACAGTGCCCGTAGTCTCGGCATTGCCAACAACTTCGACACTGTCCACGCTACCGCCCGTCGCAACGGGTGGCTTTTTAACAAATAATTTAATAAGCACCGCAAATCAAATGGCCGATGCACATTTCAATGCTAATACAAAGCTGCTGCATGCCGCATCCGCTATTCCACACGATAGCTCCTCCAAACCGCTCTAACCAAACGTCAAGCACAGTAACATATTCCCGAATCTCACTTACTTTTTTCTCAAACATTCTTCTTTATATGTATGTATGTATGTACTTTGAACATAAAGTTTCCATTAGTTATAAGTAAAAAAAAGAGTATCGAATATTACCAAAACAAAATGAAAACTTTTTTATTTCCTTTTCGTTTATTCTTAACATAAACATGTTGCCGCCTTAAAAATTAAACTATTTTGTTAAATGCTTAAACATAAATTTGTATGTAAATATGTTGTACGTTTATACAAAAACAAAAAAAAAAAATATTTGTGTTCTTATTTATTATTGGCATTTAGTAAATCTTCGTTAATATGTTGCCAACTGCCGGCACGTTTGTATCCAAAGAGGCTCTTCAGTATCGCCAGACCGACTTCGATGGTCGTGTGCACATCCTGTTCATTACCGAGTTTCGGATTGAGCTCGACAAGATCAACGCCTTGAACGCGTTGCGTACTTTGCAATGCCTCGACAATTGAGATGCCCTCACGTAGCGTCAAGCCGCCGTACACCGCTGTGCCTGTGCTCGGCGCAATGCGACTGTCCAATGCATCGATATCAAAGCTGACATGGATCTTGTTGCGTACATCGAGCGCATCAAGCGTCATCTCAATCACTTTATGTATGCCCAAACGATCGATTGTCTAAAAATGTACACAATAACAAGATCAACATTATTTATTTTATGGCTTCGTTGAAAGTATACCAAGAACAACGACAACAGCTGCCTGCCTGACTGTCTGCCAAGCTGCTAACAAGCAATGACGGTACAAACACGACGTAAAAATTCAAATCCCAATCCAAAAACTGTCTGATTATGCAACGAACTAATGAGCTATCATAAATTTTCGACTTAAAACTATTAAACCATTTTTCAGCAGACGATTTCACGGGTCTGTAGCCCGTCTGGCTGGCTTGCTCGCTAGCTGGCTTGCAGTTAAGCGAGTGTGGCGAAATTGCAACCACCACCGCCGCCACTAGTCATATGGTTATGCCAATGCCAACGATCGAATCGAAAAATAGCACATTGGATCGAATTGAATTGAATCGGAAGTTGAGTTTTTGTTTGGGTTGCTGCTGCTGTTTTTAGACGTTGAACGATCGCGAGCGCACGTGCATTAATTGAAGGGTGGTCGCCGAGCAAGGATTTATGCCAAAAACAACAACAAGCGACAAGAAAAGGAAACGAAACGAAACGAAAAAAAAGCAGAAATAAAATATTTAATGAAATTGGTGCAACCCTCGTGCGTCAGTCAGCAAGTAATTCTGTAACGACGACCGTTGCACCCTTCTTATTGAACATGCATTTTACAATAGGCTCAAGCCAAGTGTCGTTTACAACGACTAAAAAGGACGAAAACCGAGGTTCCGGTTTTGTATTTTTTTTTCTTTTTTTTTTCATTTTTGTTGCTGTCGCTGCCCCGGCAACTCTCACGCGTGTCCCTTTTTCTTTTGCAAAATGACTGCACTTTTGCCACTTTGTCATTAACAAAGTTTTGTAACGATCACTTTTGTTTTTATGTTTTTTTTTTTTTTTTCTTTACCTTTTAACTTTGAGGGGCGGAAATCCGCACTGGAAATACAAATACAAATTTGTGCATGTGTAGTACAGTCCGCTTTTGAATCTAATGATTTGCAATTGCAATTCTTTGAACTTGGAAAGTTTTCGAAATTCAAGTATTGAAATCAAACATCAAAGAATAAACAAACGTCAAGTAGGGAGAAATCTCTGTACGACATATTAGAAGGATTCGAATCAGACAATTTTTGGCAAATAAGTATTTTTTTTTGTAGTTACAAAACAAAAAACAGTTGCGAGTTGGGTTAGGTCACTAACACTATGTGTTCTGGTAACTAAACGAGAATTACAGGTATATAATGTACATTATGTTTACATGGATGAACATTTGAGTACTTACATCCATGGCATATGCACGTATGCCCAACTTGTTCAGTATATAGGCCTCATAAGGGTCAATGTCCCGCAGGCCGATGTAAACTAACTGATCCGCATTCAAGCTGAAAAAAAAAAAACAAAAGGAAAAACATCAGTTAGAGATAGAGTAGAAAAAAAAAAAAACAAAAAAAAAACAAGCCATTGCGCAGACGGCTTTGACTTTGGCTGACCCTACAAGTCCAAACGAGGACCAGATGCCATTCAAGTGCCAAGTCAAACCGAACCAAACCAAACCGAAGCAAGCCAAGCCAAGCCAAGCAATTTAAAATGAGGAAACGAAATTAGATCCTTTCGCTTCGCTGATCAAGCTGCCTGGCTGGCTGACACGCGGCTTCGTCCATGGGGCGGGGCTGACACACGACGGTGTACGGCATGCGTGGAAACTTATGCATTTTGTGTCTTATGGTAATTTATGTTATTATTATTTTTTTTTTGTTTTCTTTTATACATTTTTATGATTATCAGCCGCTGCACCGTGCTATGCTGGAAACCCGTTGCATCTGTTATGAAAATTCAGCTGTGCGTTTTCCACTCACACACACACACACACACACACACAGAAAGTGGTTGATTCGATGTACCGAGATAGACGCATGCGCGCACAGCCGTCGGAGCACCAATACTTCGGACCGTTAAACAAGTAAAGTTGGAAAACTTTTATTCGCATACTAAGAAGACTTATCTTCGAGCATATAAGGCATACATATTCTTGATCAAATTGTCAGTTCAAATATGTCATGACCGCCGATCCGGCTTGAACATTAATAAATCATATAACTAAGCTGCCAGTACCAGTATGAACCGATACCTAAAAGCAGAAAAGCTCCCATAGATGGAGTCTTGTACTGAAATATTTGTCAGAGGACCAAAGTTAACGACTTTTTTTTTGCATCTATTCAAAATACGCTTAGAAATAAATTCTATAGAAACATGTGCCTGGCGGCGTGTGTTTGTGTTCAAATTTAATGTGCTTGCGTTTCTGTGTGTGTGTGTGTGTGACGCAGCTCGAGCATTTGATGTATGGCGTCTGCTTTGAATCTCCTGCATCCTTGTGTGAACACACACGTAAGGACAATGGCTTTCACATCGTTATAAATTCACGAGGGCGCGTCTAGCCATCAAGCCAGACATGTGTATGTATGTACGTCCCGCCGTCCGTATATTTATCAGGTCGTCTGTCCGTTGAACATTATGTCTTGTCGTGATCTCATGCGCATTCAAACAAATATTAAGGGTGGCATTCATTTGAGCGACAATTTCCTTTCATTATAATTTTTCTATTTTCGATTTAAAAAAAAAAAAAAAAAACTTTTCAATTTCTGTAACTGTTTTATGTGAAGTTCTTGTTGGAAAACTTTCGAATTATGAAACAGAACCTTAAAAAAGAACTTTGTGCCGAAATAAGGAAATGTGCTCTGAGCATCCAAAGGATGGCAGTATATAGAGAACTCCTGCCGGTTATTCTATGTCACATATATGCTATTGCTTCCAATTAAGAATGTTTTATATTAAACATGTGGTCGTTTTATGTTAAAATGCCATATGCAACCTGACATTGCTTTGAGTTGTTTTCCCTAAAAAAATTTAAATTTATATTGTTTAAGCAAAACAATAGTTTTCACTTGCTTAAAAACTACGCCGATCAGTCTCAACAACAAAAACATGTACACCAACAATGTTTTGACGGCAATCGCAGCTAAAACAGTTACCCCCAAAACAATGTACATACATACACATCCATGTACATAAGTCGGAGCAATAAAGAAAAAAAACCCATACAATCAAGGAGCTGTCCTCAATGCATGCTCGTTAAGTTTGCATGATGCAAGTTTTTGCTTTCATTTTTGTTATATTATTGTGTAAATTGCAATTTTTAAACCGGTAAAAATAATTACAGAATTTATGGCACAGCGCATGCATGTAACAGGAAACGAGCACACACGCATACACACACACACATGAGCACAGTGGTAAAAGAAACCCCCTTTGCGCTTATCTGCGCAAAAATACGACGAATGCCACCACCGAAATTATCCTTGTTTTAATAATAATCGTCAGGCGGCAGGATGTATGCTGAATTTTGTCGTACAGCGTTGGTGGTGACTTGATAACAACAACAACAACAACAGCGACATGGTAACAAACAAGAAACCACCCTGTGAGAATGAATTTTTTTCTGTGGCGGTGGCGGGCTTGTGTGCATGTGTGTGTGTTGTTGTGTCTGTATGTGCTTAGCTCAGGCTGAGCTGCTCTGCCTGGATACGTGCATGCTTGTATATATGTACATGTATATTTATCTATTTGTAACATAAAACGGTTAATGAACTTAACAGCACGCACAAGTACAAAAAAACAAAAATATTTTGAATTTGCAAAAAAAATGTTATTCTCATACTTCTACTTGTTCTTTTTATTACTAATGAGTTTATTGTAATGTTTAATAAATTCAAAATTTAACATAACAATTGCTTTAACAAAATTGAAATGTGGCAACACAGCATGCCCATTGCTTTGATTTACGCTGCCATGTGTTCATATTCGCGACATTCGCAAGGACGGCAAAAATGTTGAATAGATGATCAATTTTAAAATCACAACAATTAATTCAATGTTACCAAATGTTTATTTGTTGCAAGCCTTATAACATTTGTACTAAATATTGTTTAATTTTATGAATTTTTATTAATTTGGCAGCCCTCACAGGCACTCTCTTTCTCTCTCTGACACACAGCACAACATATGTATGTACATATGTAGCATATGTAATTAAATATAATGTAGCTTAAGTATAATCATGCAAAAACAAAGTTAAATGTTTTAGGAAGTACAAGTTAGAGAAATTAAAACTATTTAATTTTTGTTTTATTTTGAAGACATTTAATTATTTTTACGACCTTGGCATGGTAGCAGCACAATTTGATAGACTTCTGTTAATTTAACAGAACATGTGTGCCACAAATTTGTATCAGCTTGTCTCAAACTATTGACCCCATTGAGAATTTTTAAATTTACATATATTTCAAATACTTCGGTGTTTTGCATAATTTTCAAAATAATAAAATCGTGCAAACGCACTTTGCTTCCAAATGATCGTCGTTCATAAAGCCTTATGTGGGTTATCAGTACTTGCGATTGCACTGACTCATGCACATAAGCACATTACCAACGCATATGTCAGGTCACTGCTGAGCCACATACTTAACATATTGCTGCCACTGCGCGGTTACAGAATCAGTTGCTCTCTTTGATGTAAGTAAATTTTTCGTTCTTGCATTTCTCGAAAACTAGTCGATGACGGGCCAAATTGACACAAAAGTGTCGGCAGAAGTGGAAGAAGATGAAGAAAAAAACCCGGTTGAAATTACCTCGGATTTGAGGTATGGATAATATCGACAGCGGAGACAGCGCAACATGCGCTTAATCAATACTCCAATGTCGTGTCACAAAAAATGACACGGGAGAGTAAGAACTCTCTCTGCCATTCCGCGTAAATTCTACATTGTTTTAAGTATTTTGACGGTTTTTTCCGCGTATTTTTGTTTGAAACAATTTTTAATGAGCTTCTTGTTACCTCTTCTGTCTGTGTAGAATAATATTTATTTAGAGGTTTTTGGTTGGAGTTTAGGGTCAACCAGTTTCGAAAGTTGGTAACACTGTTGGCCGGGCTGCCAATTTTCGTCATTCTATTGTCAACCGTTGCTAGAGGGAGTCACAGTTTTGTGTCGTGTCGACCGAGCAGCAGCAGCGTAGCGTCGAGTGTAGAGCGTGAGAGCGAAAGAGATAGATAAACAGACAGCGAAATAGAGACAGCCAAGCGACGGAAGAAAAAAAAAAAAAATACTGAAAAATATATTTACTAATTTATAATATTATTTTTCTGAGTGTGTCATTAAACGGCGTAACTCAACGACGCATCGTTGATGCAAAACACCCCAAAAGAACAACGAAAAATTAACAAAATATACAAGAAAGAAAACGAAATAAAACCGACACTCGCTGCTCTGTCGCTCGCACATACTGTGTTTTTGTGTATGTGTGTGTATATAAATAAAATTTTTTTTTTTCTACAATTTTGTCGCTCCAAAAAAACTGTTGTGCAAAAAAAAAAAATAATAAATAAAACAAGAAAAAAACAAGTTACAAAAACAATAAGTTATCAGTAAGTTTTAAACTTTGTGTGCATGTGTTGTGGTTGCGAAATCAGTGCGAAAAAAAAAAAAAAACAGATAATACAAGAAAAATTGTCAAGTTCAACAAACTCGGTGTAAACGAAAAAACAGGAAGAAGAAGAAGCGCTAGTAGTAGTAACAGCAAAAAGGGCGCAGCTATTGATCGACTACAACAACAGCAATGAAAGAACAACAACGACAACTAAATAATAACACTGGCAATGGCAACAGAAACAGCAAAAGCGGCAGGCAGTAACAACAACAACAGCAGCAGCAGAAACAACAACAACAAAATAAAAAGTGTATCTGCAGAGTTTTTGTAGTTGCCAAAAATTATCCAGAGCGAGTGGTTGTTGTTGGTCTTTGACTGTGAACGGCAGCAAGTGAACAGAACGCACGCAATTTCCCACATTAAATACAATCAAGTGTGCGTGTGGGCTTGTGTATGTACGTGTGTGTGTTGTATGCAACACATCATTATAAAAATAATTCATACACACATTTTTTTTGTATTTGTTTTTTTTTTATGCTGTGTTTTGGACAAAACAACAAACAAAATAATGTAACGCGTGCTTTAATTTAATAAGCGCTTCGCGAAAGTAGAAGAAAAACGAAAAATAAAAGAAAGAAAAAAAATTTAACACGAGCGAAAATAAGCAGAGAAAAACATCTTATAGATACTAAAAGCAATACACACACTCACACATAGACATCAATACTATTTTTTTGTTGTAATATTTTTTTTTTTTTTTGTCCGTACGAACAGTTCGTTTTGTACGTTTCAACGATTCTTTTTTTTTTTGTTGTAGTTTTTTTTTTCTTTCTTTTTTGTCGTTGTGTAAGTGTGTGTGTGTGTGTGCCGACGTCGTTGTGACGCCGTGTATGTGTGCTTAAAACGCGCTCTCATTTGTGAGTTTTTATAGCAAATACAGCAACAACAATAAACTCAAAAAAAAAATTAAAGCAAAGCAAATTGTGCTACAATCAGTACTACAACTATACAACATTGTGTAATAATAATCTAGACAAAAATAAAAAAAAAAAAAAACTATCTATATGTATATATAAGTACATGTATTCGGTATTTTCTGTTTGTATGTATGTACCAAACGACGAACGTTAAAAAAAACTTTTTGTTTAAGTGCTCACAAAAACGACAAAAAAAATCAATAAAATCGATTATTGAACATTCACGTGAAATAAAATAAAAACAAAAGCAACAACAACAGTAATAGCAACAGCAACGCAAAGGAACAACTATTAACTTGGCTCTGTTAAAAAAAAAAACAACAAATCAAATAATATAAGAAGAGGAAGAAGCAGCAGCAAAAAAAAAAAAAAATCTAAGAACGCCGCCAACAAAAACAACTACAACAGAAGAGAGTAAAAACGTGTTGCGAAAAGCAAAAACAAGTCTAAGTCAAAGCCAAGCAGAGCGAATAAAAGTCCGTGAGTGCGTTTGGAAAGAGGAGAGGATTTGTAACAGAGGAGTTGCAAAAAGCTGAAAAAAAGGAAGCCAGAAGCAACATAAACAACAACAACAAAAAGTGAGTATTAGTATTGGTAGATGATAATTCATGTTGTAAACGAAAAGAAAGTTATTAATAAAAAGGAGTAATTGAAGAAAATAAAAGTATTAGTAGTAGAAAAGGAAATAGTAGTAGTTATAGTACAAGAACAAGATGGTGTAGATGACGAAGTAGTATGTAGTAAAATATAAATTTAAGGGCGTGTTTGAGTGGGTGGTGGTGCTGATTTGGTGGTTGTAATAATTTTTCTTTGAGAGTTTCACTTGTAAGAAATATAACGGACCGGCCGACCAAACGAACGAAAGAACGAACGATGGATGCCTGTTCTATGTATGTTACAGAAAGAGAGGAAGGACGATACAGAATAAATTAACTGCCTTACGCATGTACATGTACGTACAAGCACAAAATGCCTTACCGATGACCTTTTGACTTATGTTTGTTCTCTCTGTCTATCTCTTTTGAGCTATGGCACGGAGTTGTGCGTTGCGTTTATTCCGTAAGTAAAGACAGTGGCCAAGTGGGTGGTACATGGTATGGTTGATATTAAGTTTTGCAAATGGAAAAAAAAAAATAAAAAACCAGTTGCAATAAAATGTTGTGATTTATGTTATAATGATAACTAAATTTAACATTTTGCTACAACTTTGTCGAAGTACTTGTACTTTTTTGTCGCTTTAAGCAAAGGATGTGCGTATAATAGTGTGTGTGTGTTTTATTTTTTGAGCGACTGTGAAGTGAGCGAGCGAGCGAAAGAGAGCGCGAGTGTTGTAAAACACTGCGAATGTAATATGGCATAGAAACTTGGTAAATTTTAAGATCATTTTTCGTTTATGGCAAAGCTAAACACAGCAGAGAAGTGAGTTTGCCGATTACCGGCATTCACATAGCTGCTGCTGTTGCAACGACGAGGGGTGGCGAAGTTTATCTATGTAGAACTAAATAAGTTCGTGTGCATATAACAAGGGTTGAATTAACCCTTAAATTGAGGCAGTGGTGGCGCTGCTTTAGTTGTGCGTGCGTGCGTGCGTGAATTTTATTTACTGCCATTAAACTTGGCAAAAAAAAAAAACAAAACAATAAGGAAAAAGTTCTCTTATGATAATAATGGAATATATTTGATTTTGTTGAGGGTTGATATTGTGTCAATGGCTATGTGAGTGTTATAATTTTTGTTCTTTTTTTCTGGTGATTGGCAACATTTGCGCATTTCGTGGCTGTTGTCGATCGCGTTTTATGTTCCTTATTGTGTTGTAGTTGTTTTTGTTGTTGTTGTTGGTGGTAGAAGTTTTTCGAAAAAAGAAAAACAGGGTGAGCACGTACCATTTACTATATGCTAGGCATGTATATGTGTACATATATATATATGTGTGTATTACATAACTGGGCTTGGCTATCATGGACCGCACCGAACGTAAACTTATTGCAACTTATATTGACTTGGAAAGCATGTAAGCAAAAGAGAGCATAATAGAGAAAGAGAGAGTGAGAGAAAGAGAGAGTATGTAATACGCAACGTAAAGGACTTGAGTGAATGTGTATTCCATGTAGGAAGGGGTGGAAATGTCATGGCTGGCAAGGCAGGTCTCGGCAGGGATGATGGATGCATGGCTGAATGGAACCAACAAGGCGTACAGGACGCAGGATTAAACAGGGCAGCGTAGATCAGTAAACGTTCAGAATCGAAACGAACTTGCGACTGGCAAGTCAAGCGAGCAAGCCATTGTGTCGTGCAATATAAACATAAACAATTATAATTTTTTTTTTTTTTTTTTAACTTTTTGTTTAACAAAATTAAATCAAGTTATTTAAAGTTTACTATTATTAAACAACATTTTTTTTTAAATAAATATTTGTGTTCGCTTTTGGTAATTCTTCGTATAAGTTTATTCTTTGTTCTTAAACTAAAAGAAAAAAGGAAGAATAACAACGACGCCGATTAAAGTAATTAACGACAATTATACAAATATAAAAAATTTAAATAAATGTTATGAGTTGTAAATTGTATGAAGTTGAATAATGTAGTAATTTAAACAACAAAATTGCAGAAAATGTTTTAACTATAAAATTTTTTCAATATCTTTTCATGACAATTGCGTTGGTCTTGCTTTGCGCGCCGCTACAAATCGACAACAACAACAATAACTACAACTATTGCAATAACAACAATAATAATAATTAAATACGATTTGTTTTTGTATTGAATTACAAATAACGTCAACGTCAACAACAACAACAACAACTACCAACAGTGGACTTTATGATGGCTAACGCAGGCGCGGGTGCCGCCGTTGATACTCAAGCTCAGCTTATGCAAACCGCTGCCGCCGCTGCGGTAGCAGCAACGAATGTCGCTGCCGCTACGCCAGTGCAGACAGCGGCTGCTGCTGCGGCCGCTGCACAATTGCAGCAACAACAACAGGTGCAGCAGGCCATATTGCAAGTGCAACAACAGCAAACACAGCAGGCAGTTGCCGCTGCCGCTGCAGCTGTGACACAGCAATTGCAACAACAACAGCAGCAGCAGCAGCAACAACAACAACAGCAGGTACAACAGCAACAGCAAGTCGTACAACAACAGCAACAACAACAACAGCAAGTCGTACAGCAGCAACAACAACAACAGCAACAGCAACAACAAGCGACTAATAATACGAACGGCAATGCCGGCGGCGGCGGTGGTGGCGGCGGCGGTGGTGGTGGAGGCGGCGGCGGTGGTGCACAGAACGGCAGCAATGGCAGCACGGAAACGCGCACAAATCTAATTGTCAACTATTTGCCACAAACGATGACCGAAGACGAGATACGTTCGCTGTTCTCGAGCGTCGGCGAAATTGAGTCAGTGAAATTGATACGCGACAAGTCGCAAGTGTACATGGATCCCTTGAATCCGCAAGCGCCGTCAAAGGGTCAAAGTCTGGGCTATGGCTTTGTCAACTATGTACGGCCACAGGATGCCGAGCAGGCGGTCAACGTACTCAACGGTCTACGCTTGCAAAACAAAACGATCAAAGTGTCATTCGCACGGCCGTCCTCGGATGCGATTAAGGGCGCGAATCTGTATGTGTCCGGCTTGCCGAAAACGATGACACAACAGGAACTCGAATCGATTTTTGCGCCCTTCGGTGCTATAATTACATCGCGTATATTACAGAATGCCGGCAACGATACGCAAACGAAAGGCGTTGGTTTTATACGCTTCGATAAGCGGGAGGAGGCGACACGTGCCATAATCGCGTTAAACGGCACCACGCCCTCCAACTGCACCGATCCGATTGTTGTCAAATTCTCGAATACGCCCGGCAGCACCAGCAAAATAATGCAACCGCAATTGCCGCCGTTCCTTAATCCGCAATTGGTACGTCGCATTGGCGGCGCCATGCATACGCCGGTGAACAAGGGCCTGGCACGTTTCTCGCCCATGGCCGGCGATATGCTCGATGTAATGCTGCCGAATGGCATCGGTGCTGCGGCAGCAGCGGCCACAACATTGGCCAGCGGGCCGGGCGGTGCCTATCCAATATTTATATACAATTTGGCACCAGAAACGGAGGAGGCGGCATTGTGGCAACTCTTTGGGCCATTCGGCGCTGTGCAATCGGTGAAGATCGTCAAAGATCCAGCCACAAATCAATGCAAGGGCTATGGATTTGTATCAATGACCAACTATGATGAAGCTGCGATGGCCATACGGGCACTCAACGGTTACACCATGGGCAATCGGGTGTTGCAAGTCAGCTTCAAAACCAACAAAGCCAAGTAAATACACACATACACTGTTCTATATAATCTATATCTATATAAATATATATATATATATATATACATACATATATATGTATATTTATGAAAACAAAAAAAAAAAAAATAATAAAATATGAAAACAAACACACATACACGAATAAACTAACAGACGCATACACACACACACAGACAGACAGACAGACATATACACAAACATACTTATATATAAACTAAACTAAAAATTAAAAAAAAAAAAAAAACAATCTTTTTCGACAAAACAAAAACAAAAACAAAAAATGAAATGCATACGTCATTGATAATGATATGCGTATAAATTTTATATTTACATATACACATATAAATATGTATGTATGTATGTACTCTGCAGTATAGTTTGTTTGTTTGTTTGTTTATTCGTTCGTTAATAAATGCGCAACCGTGCGTGCGTGCGTGAGTACGTTTGCACGTACGTGTGTGTGTATGTGCTGTGTTTGTTGCAGTGGCTGCGCGTTTGTTTTGATGCTTTAAATCACCAACAATAACCAATAATTTCTCTAAATATGAACAAAAAAAAAATACCATTTTTCTTTCTCTCTCTCTCTCTCTCTTCAGTGTCACTAATATTTAGTACATTCAACCATAAAAACAAAGACAAAATACAAAAGCAAAAAAAAATAATACAAAAAAGCTAAAAAAAAAAAACAAAAGCTAAAAAAAAAAAACAAAAACAAAAAAAAAGGAAATAAAAAAACAAAGAAAAAGTCTTTATGTAATATGTATGCATGTGTATGAAATTATGTATGTGCTGTCACACACACACACACACACACACACACACACACACACATATTTACACATAAATTTACGCACGCGCAGCCACCGTCGCTGTCGCTGTCGCCGGCAATAAGCAATGCAATGCAATGCAGTGCAGTGAAGTGCAACAACAACGCAACGCAACGAAACGAAACGCAACGTTAAATAAAACAACACAAACGTATTTAAATGTACGCGCGAAACTATGCAACACTTTTTATGCTGTTGTGGCACATTTTTTTCTCTTTTCTTTTTTCTTTCTCTCTAATCAATCCAAACCATACCAAATGACGCGACCGCGACGCAACTTCAGCGTGTGCGCTTAATTACTCACTCATGCAACATTCATCATTGCCGGCCACAACGAGTCAAATATGCACACTACAGCGCAATAGCAACAGCAACAACAACAACAACAACAATAAGAACAACAACTATAAATAACGCCGTCATTGGAACAGGTTGCAATAGCAAAATTATACAAAAAAAAAAAAAAAGGAATAATTAAAGAAAAATTATACGTTTATTATTATTAATATTTATACAATTAATAAATGCAATAAGAAGCGCTCAAGCGCAAAAAATAATAATAATATTTAAAAAAAAATTATATACATAAAAAAAATACGAACAAATTTTTAGACAAAGAAATCAACAAAATTCGAATGAGTTCGATGATTTTTGCTAAGTAAATTAAAAAAAAAAAACACAAAAAAAAGAATTTGTGTCATACTAAAAAAAAAAACAAGCAAACTAGCAAAGAAAAAATAACAATAATTTTTAAGTAAAACAAAGAAAGAAAAAAAAAATTTAAAAATAATTCTTCCATAAAAAAAAAATTAAAAAAATACAAATGACACTTTTGACGTTTGTCGTTTGTCGTCGCAACGCTTGAAACAAAGAATGAAAGAGAGGACATGTTTTGCAATGTTGACAGCCAAAATGAACATTAGTTTAAATAATTTCCATGCTTGTGCATTGGCGCAAAAAAAAAAAAAGAATTAAAATAATTACTAAAAAACAACAACAAAAAAAAAACACGTTGAAAAACCACATTGCACACAAAAGAAAAATTAATAATATTAAAAAAAAAAAGGGAAATGTTTTAAGTAAACAAAAAACAAAGTGAAGTATTTTGTGCGAAGTACGTTAAAACAAATATAAGAAGAAGAAAAAACAAAATGCATGTAAGAAAGAGTTAGAAATAACAAACGAACGAACGAAAAATAAGACAAATTTTCAACAACATAAACAATTTCAAGGAGGCTGCTACAGTATTAAACTACACTAAATTATATAAAATAATGAATATTTTTTTTTTTTTTTTGTTTGTTTGTTTTAATATATAGAAAAAATTAAATATAGTCGAAGGTAGGGAAAGGAGCGTTGTGTCTGTAAAGGGCGAAGAATTTTAAAGGAACGATGAGATGAGATTATGAAATAATGAAAAAAGAAAGCGCCAAAGCATGACTAAGGAAATTCTCAGTTTTTTTCTTTTTCCATTATTAATAATTTTAAAACAAATATAAAAAATAAAAATAAAAACAAAAATCAGCAGAGGTTGAATAAGCAAAACACATATTTAAATGAATAGTTGAGAAATTAGCAAGTAATAGTATGGTAAAGAAGAAGAGCTAAGCGAAAGTTGGAAGCATTGAAGAAAGAAGGAAGTAAGGAAGAACAAGAGCGGTGGGACTGTGTGGAATTGGCGTGGGGAGGGGAGTTGAAGCTATTAACGACTGTTAATACAACAAAATGCGTTTTGCGATAAAGCAAAGAAAAAAAAATAAATCATAAATAAATAAAAATACAATAAAATATGCGCAAATTAAACAATTTTACTAAACAAATTACTTGGTAGTGAATTTAATTGTAATAAAGAACAAAAAAAAAAAAAAAAAAACATAGTTAAAAAAAAAAACATAAAAATAAAACAAAGTTGAAATGGAAAAGAGCAAGAAATATACTTAAAAAAAATAAAAAGTTGAAGAAGGAAACGACATACACACAAAAAGTTGAAAAATAATAAGTAAACAAAGAAAGAAGACGCAACGTGTTAAGTTAAGCAGCAAATAGAAGCACAAATCTATGTTTTTTTACGACAGAAAATATTAACAAAAAGCAGCAGCAAAAAAAAAAAAAAAAAAACGAAAAAAAATATGAGATAAACTAAAAAAAAAATGGTTAATTGTAATGTTAAAAAGAAAACTAAGTTGCATAATATTTTTTTTTTTTTTTTTTGTTAGTAAAGCTTTGGCAAAAGAAAAAAAAAAAGAAATACAAGAATTTAAAGCGCACTTTTTGGGGCATTTCTAATACAAATCATTGGACAGAGCGAAGCAACATGAAACACGCGTGCTTCAAGACTAGAAAAAATAAAAGTGACAAACATACACACATCACACATATACACACACACACAAACACACACACACACAGAGAAATCGAAAAACGTTAAATAAACAGTACATGCGGCGGTTCAAGTTAGCGAAAAACATAGTAAAAAAAAAAAAGGAAAGAGCGACACACACTCAAAATTTATGTTTCTTTGGAAATTTATTTGTTTTCTTGATTTGAAAAAAAAATATTAAAAAAAATTAAATATTTGATTTTTAAAAGTATTTCGTAATTTTTGTTGATTTCTTTGTATTGTATAATTTTTGTTTTTGTATAATTTTGAATTGACAAAAACCAAAAAAAAAATTCGAAAAAATGAAACAATTCAATTAATGTTTTAATTTGTTAATAATTATTGTTGCCATATAACAACAAACAAACAACAACAACGACAACAACAGTAAAACGCATACATATATAATTTTACACGCATATGAATTCATTAATGACTTTAATTTTATCTTTTGTTTTTTTTTTGTTTTTTTTTTTTTTTTTATAAATTTTTTTTGCTTTGCTTTTAAATTTATTATATTAATTGATTATATAAATGTATTTATACTTTATTTAGCATTAAATTTATTTATTGAAACAAAAACAAACAAAGAAAGAAAAAAGTAAAAAGAAAGGAAGCAGTAGAAGATGAAGGAGACCTGCGTCGCTAACATAAGCAAAAAGTAATAACAAATAAAACGACAAAATGCAAGAAAAAAAAAAAAAATACAAAAAAAAATAATAATAATAATAAACAAATATATGTTTTGTTAGTAATTAAGTAAATGTAAAAAAAAAAACAACAACAACAAAGCAAATGTCATTTGTACTAAAATCAGCAAACTAAAAATACATAGACACACAAACACACACACACACACATATAAAGATAGTGAAAAAAGGCGACCATTGAAAAGAAAATAGTCAAAAATTAAATTTTTTTTTTTTTTTAATTACACTCAACAACTTTACAATTTATACAAACATTTATGAAATTATTTACATTACAAACACAACAAGAACATGAACAATTTGTAACAAGAATTCTAGTCAGGAATGAAGAGAAAAAACGAAGAAGAAGTAGAAAGAAAAGTACGCTGCATGCAAACGTCCTGTGTTGTGCGTCATATGAGAAATGAGTAAAAAAAAAATCATTGAAAATTAAGTAAAGGACGGACAGCATAAACGAAGAAGAGACGAGTGCAGTGAGAGCATATAAAGTTTTAAGCTTAAACATTAGTAAAGAGAGAGAGTGTTATATTTAAGCGTAGCGCATAAAGAAGAAGAAGAACGAACGAAGTAGAAGACGCGCGCCCTTAGCATTGAGCGGGAACGGGAAAAAAACAAACCGAAACAAGCGAGAGAGCAGAAAAAGGAAAAGCAGGCTCAGAAAAAAATGAAAGAAAGTGTTATTTTTTTTTGTTTTTTTCTTGTTGTTTGTAGGGAGAGGCTTGCATTAGTTTGGGCACTGCGATTGAGTGAGGCATAATAGGTGGGCGGGGGGAGTGCGGTCGTTCGGACGGTAGCGGCGAGTATTAATAGTGAAAATTAAGTTAAAACAAATAATTTTTTTTCCGTAGTAAAATTACATACAAAAGTAAAAAATTTATTATATTATTAAATATGTTTTTGTATTATTTAATTTTACTACACATTTTAGAATTTTAAACTTTATTTCCTTTAAAAAAAAAAAAGAAACAAACACAAATCTTTTAAAAACAAAACGAAAAAATAAATTTCAAAAATAAAAAATACAAAAACAATGCATGACAAGCTGAACTGAATTAAAGAAGAAAAGCAAGAATAAGAAGGAGAAGCACTCAGTGAGGTTTCATGAGGTTTCGTTAGCGCTCTCACATGCGTCGTCGTCACATTCAAAATTTTCTAATTAGTCCAAAGATTTTTTTTTTTTTTACAAAAAAGAAATTAAAATAATATTTATACATATATATTTATACATAAATGGAATTTCTGTTTTTGTTTAAGAACACAATTTTTTTTTGTAATTTTTTTTTTTTATTCTAAGCAAGAACGTTCGAACTTTAAAATTAATAAAAACAACAAATAAAAATACTAAAAATTTTAATTAAAATTAAAGAGTTGAAATAAAAACAGTGAGTGCCAGCACTGTCAGTGAACAGAGTTAGCAGCATGTCGATATTACAGTGTGCAGAAAGTGTAGCAAGAAAGTTATGCATAGACAGACAGACAGAGACAAGAGAGAGCGCAAAAAGAGTGCTTACGCGAAACAGAGAGCAGAGCGCAGTGCTGATTTAATAGAAAGTGTTGGGTATTAATGTCAGGAGGGGTGGGGTGCATTGTTGTTTAGTAGGCGCATAATTGTGTCCTGTGTAGCTGAAGAAAAAGTTTGTTTTTTTCTTTTAATTTGAAATTAGTTTCTTTTTATGATTTTTATAAATAAGCTTGTCACCGCTTTCGCTCACAGACACACCTACACTCATACACAGAGTTTTGGCACACTCTCTCCACGCGCCCAAACATTATTAAACTAAACTAAAGTAAAATATGCAAATAGCAAAACAAAAAATCTCAATGCGAAAAAATATATTTCTTTTATTTTAATTTTTTGAACGTTCTGTGCAATAGTTTTTTTTCTTTTATCTATATAATTTTTTTCCTTTTAAGCAATGTGTGTATCTCAGTTGGAATATTGTAAAAAAAAAAAAAAAAAATGGAAAAACTGCGCAATTTTTTTTAACATATTTTTTATATAGGTTTTTAAGTATATTTATTTATTAGATTTTAAACTAAAAGTTTATATTCATAAAGAAATATAAAATATTTGCTTCATATAAAGAAACAAAAAAAAAAAAGAAATTCAAATAAATTCGACGCCACAGATTTTTTGTTTAGTAATCTAGAGGCCGACCAACAACAACAAAAATATATATAAAAAAAAAATGGAACGATTTTTTCTCTGCGAAAAGTTGTGGGTTTATTACAACAAATATTATATTTACTTTTCTTTCTGATTTTATTTCAAATTTTATATTTTATTTTTTAATTATATTTAAATGTAGAAATATTTGTTTTAATATTTTGTTTTGTGTATTTTGGGTTTTTTTGTTTTTTTTTTATACTTTTTGTTTTTGGGTATCCTTAATTATTTTTTCTTAAACAATTTTTTTATTTTATATATTTAATACAAGAAATCATTTATACACATTGTAATATTATATTATTTTTTTTTTAATAAAAATAATTAACAATTTTATTTTAATTATTTTGCAAACAAAACTGAAAAATAGCAAAAAGTTGTTATTTTGTAACAATTTAATGTATGTTTTTTTATTATATTTTTTATTTTATTATGATTTATTTATAAATAACGTTTAGAAAAGTCACACACAATAAACTGTACTAGTGTTGAAAAAAGATTTTAAAAAATCAAATTTTAAACAATTTGCTTACTAAATAAAAAATAAAATAAAAAAGGTGCGAACCACAAAAAAAAAATATATATATATACATATGCATATGTATTCATAAAAAGAATAACACTCATTTTTCAACACTAAATCTTTTTTTTTTTGTACGTAATATTGGTAAAAAAAAGAAAACAAAATTTAATACAATTTTCTTTATTATTATTTTTTATTTTACATGCGTATAATTTTCTTTGTTTTTTTGTAATTATTATAATTATCATTTTTTTTTTTAATTTGATAAAATTGTATGTAAAACCAAATCAACAACAACTTTTCATTAAACAATAAAAAAAAAAACAAAAAAAAAAATATTTTGATGTATTAAACAACATTTCGTAAATGATTTTTTTTTTATATTATTTTTTATTATAGATTTTTTTTTTTATAAAACTTTTGAATAGATTTTTAATTTCATTTTTTTCATCTTTCGTACTTTGTTTATTTTTTTTAAAAATAATGCTTTACGAGTTCAAACGACCGCCCGTAAACCTGCCCGCTCTCTGTCGCAAACACTTATTCTAATTGTTTGTCTCTCGCTCTCCCTCTGTGTCTCTTTATCTGTGCCATTACTGTCTCGCTCGTTTGTGCGATTACACTTATTTGGTTTTATTCTCACTTTCCTTTTAAAGTTTCGTAATTTATTTATTTTTTTTGTTGTTAATATTAAAGAAATCTTTAATTTAATGAACATGTTTTGAGGGTTAAAGTACCGTTTGCGTGCATTTCCGTTTCCGGTATATTTTTTAACTGTTTATTTGCAATGCGCGATCGCTCTCTCTCTCACTATCAATTAATCTGTCGTGTTCTAGTCAGCAAGGATCTCAAGTACTTTTAGTGTTTGTTTTTGTTGTTATACTTTTTAAAAACAAAAACAAAAAAGAAGATAAACATTCCATGGCGTGTGTTGAAAATCGATTCTAGTCAATAAATGAACTGATCAAATTTACTAACTTTTTTTTTTGTCCATATTTTGTTAATCATTCACTCGTATACACACACACACACACTCTTTTGATCTCAGACGCTCTTACCTCTCCGTCTGTCTCTCTTGTTCGCTCGCACATTACAAATGTTGTGACTGAGCATTCAGAAAAAATTTCGTTACAATTTTTAATTTAATTCAACATATATTTTTTTTTCTATGATTTTATTTTATTTATACATCTTTTTCTGAGTTTTCAGGTTTTTTTTTTCTGTTTATTACTTATTATTTTTTTTGTTTTTTCTCCAATATTCCAAGACAAGAACCAAAAACGATATTTTGTGCAAACGAGAATACTTTTATTATTAGATTTATGCAATTATTATACAAAAAAAAAAAAAAAAAAAAAATGATTAAACCAATTATTATAGAAACAAAAAATAAAAAACAAAATATATATTATTATTATATGTAAATGTATTTCAACCAAGTAATTAATTATGTATTTATGATGATTTCTGTGCAAATTTAATTTTAATTAATTAATAGTTTTTAATTTATTCTCTTTTTGTGAAACCAAAAATAAAAAAATATATATATATGTGTATACAAACATATACATATATATAAAAAAAAAAAATTACTCATGCAAAAAAAAAAAAACAACAACAACCGCAAACATATAAAAACATTAAAGCAGCATTAAAAAAAAATTTAAAAAATACAACAACATCAAAATGGCGCTCGACGCTATTCAACAAAAAAAGAAGTAATATTTAATATTTATTTTAATATTTATTATTAATTAATTAATATTTATCACACATTTCAATGATATTTAATGCAAATTATATTATTACAAAAAAAAAAAAAAAAACCAACAACAAATAATATTATAAATGTATTTAAAAATATGATTATGAGTTTTTCTTACTTTCAAATACTTTTCGATACACTCTTATTTCCGTTCTTAAAGTCCATATATATACATAAATGTGTATATATATATATCGAAACGTGTACAAAAACAACTTAGTCGCTTCTTAATTTTGTCTCTTACGTTCTTAAAACTTTTCTGTTACTTTTCTCTTAAGCGATTCTCACTTAACTTCGGTTCTCTTCTTCTTGATTTCTGTTAACTTTCGCTTTGTTAATTTCTTAAAAACAAAACAAACGTTCCTCATCTTAAATGATTTCTCATTTGATTCTATTTTGTTCTAATCTTACCTAACTGACTAACCCCGTCCATGTTATAATCCAGACCCACATCTCAGGTACTTGTTGCCGTCGTCTGCATTTTCATTTGCATTTTTCAAATATTCAAAGTGTTCAGTTTATTGAGAATCTTTCCTTTTCTTTGTCTCTTTAATTATTCTCACTCTTATTTTCGCGCTATCCTTTGATTTGTTTCAAAATTTCTCGTTTCACATTTTGTTTACATTAATATTTTTAAGCCGTTCTGTTGAATTCATGTTCATGTTCTGTTCAGTTAACAGTTCATTTCATGTTTATGTTATTAACAGTTATGTTAATTAAATGTTAATGATCTTTCGGTTCTAGTGTTGGGTTTGCTTTTAAGTTTAAAATACTTATTTTTCTCAGTGTTTTTTTTTTTTATTGGTGTTCTGATTTTAAATAATTTAAGTTTTTATTTTGGTTGTTGTTGTTGTGGTCAGGTTAGCAGCGCAAATATTGTATTCTTGTGCCAAATAACATTTCGTTGCACATCAATTTCAGTCCCATTCGAATCTCATTGTTCCTGCTTTCATTTCAAATCATTTTGTATCCTTCCTTTACTTTTCATTTCCACTGTCTCTCTCTCTCTCTCTTTCTCTCTACTATTATGGCGTCTTGGCAAATTTTGCACCCAAAGCGATCACAGTTGTGTAACATTGCCATATGACATTTCCATGCTATATTTTCTTTCGTTTATGTTTTGATTAATTTTTTTTTTTTATGTGTATGTTTTATCACATTATTGTTGTTGTTGTGTTTTCAGTGTATGACACAACCTTTCGTTTACGTTTTTTTTTTTTTTTTGTACAAATATGTTGTTGTTTTGTCAAATTTTGCAGAGAAACAATATTTTTTGATTTATGTGATTATTATTTGTTCAGATTTTGTTTATTTTTCAGTGTCCATCAACATATACGGTGCTTTCGCTGTAAAACTCTCACTCTCTGTCTCTTTTTCTCTGTTTCTTTCACTTACTGTCTGTCTCGCTCACGCCTCTCGCACACTTATGTGTCTTTAAAATTTAAATCCCAAAACATTTTCGGCTTAAAAATCAAATTTCAGTTTTGTTTCTCGTCATTTTTCGATAGTCAAGTAAGTTATCATAGACAAGAACCTAAAAAAAACAATGCAATTTTCTTTTACGTGGAATTTTCCTGTGATTTCGTCTCGTCAAATTTTCAGTTCTCTTTTCAGTGAAATAAAAACAAAAAAAAAAAAAAAATAAAAAATTACACACAAAAAAAGCTCCTCTTTTTCAGTTCCTTTTTTGCAGCAGAAACAAAAAAAAAAAAAAAAAAAAACAATGCAAAAAAAAAACTTTTTTTTTTAACATATTTTAATCAAGTTTTATGATTGTTCTTGATTTTCTTCTTCTTCGGTAAGTAAAATAAGATTTAATTTTCGGGTTTGTTTATTTTTTTTTTTAAATACATATATGTATGTTTTTTTTATTGTTACTTCATTTATTGTTGTTGCTCATTGTATTAATTAATTAATGTTTTCTTTTTTTGGTATATTTTTAGTGTTACTCTCGTCAAAAGTGCCAAATTCAAGAATAATTTTGTTCATAATTTTTATGACCTTTTAATGATATTTTTCAGGCGTGCGTGTGTGTGCGTGCGTGCGACACAAGGCACACATGACATTACAAAAAAAAAAAAAAAAAAAAATAGCTAATAAAATTAAGTCAAATACACTGTTAAAAACAACGATTACAAAAAATTGCGACGATTTTCGGTTTGGTTTGATTTTTGTAAGACAATGTTATATGACCAAGTCATATTTTTTTTCTCCTTTTTTATTCTGTTTCATTTTATGCTTAATATTAAAAAAAAAACCAAAAAAAAAAAACAACGGTATAAAAAAAACACATGCGAACTCTGACATTTTCTTCTGACTTTTATATTATATATAATTTTACATCGAATTTTGTATTTATTGTAATTAAAAAAAAAAAAACAAAAAAGAAATATCTATATATTTTGTTTTCTTACTTATGTTTCGTATGCGTCGTCGTTGCGTCGTTTCTCATCATTGGTTAATAAAAGATAAAAATGTATCTTTTTATTTGTTGCGTCATAATTTCTCAGTTAAGTCCTTTTTAGCAAATGCACAAGTTATTCGGTTATATATGTTTGTCTGTCTGTATGTATGTGTGTGTGCGTGTATGTGTGTGCGTATGTGTGTGTGTGCGTGTAAGTGTATTATTTCATATTAAACTTATTTATTCGTTCGTTCCTGTGTATTATTTTCAAACCAAGCTTAGAAATATTAAAAAAAAAAAAAATATTTAAAATACGAAAAAAAAAACTACAAAAAAAGAAACAACAACAGTATTGCAATAAGTCAAGTCAAGCCAGGCAGGAATATTAATCAATTGACGTAACAAACAAAAAGAACAAAAAAATAAAAAATAATAAAAAAAAAAAAATAAGACACATGAAAGAACAAAAACAAATTAAACAAAAAACTGCCAATTTTCGATGTTAAATGCTTAAGTAATTAAATAATTAAAGATTTATAGCGTAACCGAAAGACTGAAAGCTGATGTGAGCACAACCGAGGGATAATTTAGTTTATAAAACATGAACAAACAAAAAAAAAATTAATCAAATCAAAAATTGTGATAATAAATTTAACAAAATAAAACGATTAACAAAAAATTACTATTTTTATATAAGACTAAAAAATATAAAAACTTTTATGCGCGCAAACATTTTCAAAATGATGCCTTTAAAAAATATGAAAGAAAAAAATATATATGAAAAAAAGTTTGTCTTTTAATCAGGTGCCCGAGAAGAGCACCGTTTCGGGTACCGTTGCCAAGGAGTTGTCTTAAAGTCTAAAAGCCTGCCTACAAGACAGTTCAGCTTTAGATTTATCATTCGCGATTTTGGATTAAGCGAATCGAACGACAGACTGTAAGTTATACTGGCGATATCTCAATGTTAGAGTACTCCATCTGAATTTACAATCGTCTTTTGGCTGAGTAACTAAACTGTTGTTTATGTTTGGTACACTGAGACATTTTTTGTTTAGAAACCGCATACGAATTCGAAACCGATCTTGAGCTACTCTTGATTCTGGTAAACGTTGGCATTTACAACCCTTTTTTTGGGGTCAATGGCATATCAGTCTGCGTTTAGCGGCTGAGCTTATTTTAGGTACGATAAGAATAAGGTAAGAAACTGTTCGAAGTCTGGTTCAATCCGGATCAATTAAAACCAAGGGTATTCCGTATAATCGAAAATTCGGATAATCGATTTCATCGACAAATTATATTGTAGAAATTCCAACACCATATATTTGGACCAAGTTGGATAGATTTACCATTTTTATATGCAGAATTATCTTCAATTTGTCTTTTGGCTATACTTTTGCATCAATTAATCAATAAAACGACCTACGTCGCTTATCATTCTCAACAATTAGAGCTATAATACTCGTGAGGAATGAGTTCGGATAATCGAAGATCCGGAATTGTTGGGATCACGAGAGCAAAGTATAAATAAGAAGGTACTTACCAATTGGGCGCATATTTGTCGAGCTCAGCATATTGCCAATAGGCACGTAATTGTTGTAACAACAATGACACCGGCATGCCATGTATATTACCGGAAGCGGAAGTCGTATGCAAATTAATGTCGGCATGCGCATCAATCCAGACGAGCGATAAATTTGGCGTGTGTTTTAGATGACCAGCGACCGAGCCTGCAAGCGTTGAACAAGCAATAAATTAATAGAGCAAATGGAGGTTTTTTTTTGGGGCTACATGTGACTTACCAAAGCCGATGGCATGATCGCCGCCGAGCGTTAAAAATTGTTCATTAGTTTGAAGTATCTGTTGGACTTTGACAATCAGCGCTTGATTGCAGGCCATGAATTCGGCATAGTTGCGTATATGTGCGAAATGTTGAAGTTGTTGGGTACGCAAACGTTCATCGATCGCGTATTTCAGATTGCCATAATCGTTGATCAATAGGTTGCCTATGATAATTATATATATGAATACAGTTTTGTGAGTCTCTCTCACTCTTACACTTTGTACGCACCATGAACACTTTGCAGTAATGCGCCCAGCTGCTGGGCACGCAACAGATCGGGCGCCAGTTCAACGCCCTGCTTTCTTTGACCCATGCCAAAGGGCACGCCAATGATGCCCAATGTTGATTTGCTGTTGCTGTTGTTGTTGTTAGTGGCACAACTGCGACATATTGTCAGATTTTTTAATAATTTTTTAAGGCACAATTTTCTTTGAAACATTTTTGATTCACTTTGTGCGTCTTGCGTGCGTTTTGTCTTGTTATTAGAACAGAAATGAGACACTTACTTTCCATTGAGCTCTGCCTGAGCGCACATTCTCTTGTCTTTCACACTAAAAAAAAAAAAAAAACAACAAAAAAACTGTCAATAATATAGTGTATTTGTCCGTCTGTCCGAGACTGTTCTCAGCACATTGATAAGGCTCAGCATCATAGTCGTCATCATCATGGTCATTGTCATCATCATTATGATCATGATAAGCGACCAACAGCAAGCTTCATCTCAACATTATTAACAACAACTATGATAACTGTATTGATAACCTTTTTTAATATGGTATACAAAAGCAACAAAATTGTCGGAAAAAAAATTTTTCACAATTTGTCATTATTATTATTATTATTATTTGCATTTGCCATCAAATATTCATGCACTTTGTTAGATTATCGCACACGCTTACCCTCAACCGCTCACCCCTCACCCCTCACACGTGCAATGCTACATGTGTTTGTATCAAACAACAAATCAAATCAAATGCATCGAAGCAAATCTTCCTTCGTCATCGATCGCAGCAATAATCAAAATCAAAACAAAAGCATTACGATATTTATAGATGAGTGCGAAAGAGAGGTCATACATGAAGTGCGCAATTTGCCAGAAAACGCAAAATTTTTAGAACGCCTTTAAAAGCGTCCAATGCATAAGTACTTCGTGTCTAACTGTCTTCTTTTGGACCAGTTTGGGATCAGCATACCCTTAGGGGAAGTCCATAAATCATGTGAGGTTTTTTTTTTTGGAAATTTAGAGACTTCCCCCCCTCTTGTTGAGATTTAGTGAGATTTTGACAAACCTCTCCCTCTGAATCTCACATGAGATTTTGCTAAAAATTTGATAAAAAAAATTTAATCTATTTTTTTTTGCTTAAATTTTTTTAATAAATGGTAAACTAGTGAACTAAAAAATTACATGTGATGTCCGATGAACCCCCCTCCCCTAATTTTATCTCACGTAATTTATGGACGTCCCCTAAATACATTTTGACCATTAAAATAAATAAAACATTCTTTTGTATATATATTTTTATTTTTTCGTTTTATAAAATTCATTATTATTTGAAGCTCGTTTTTTTTTTGTATAATTTATATTTTTATTAAAATTTTCAATTTAAAAATTTCACTCTAAACAAACTTAATTGCTATGAAAATGTTTGTTGCTCTCCTTTCCGTATATTAATTTTTGAACTAATTTATTTTGTTTGTTTATTTAATTTATTTTAAGTTTTATAATTGTATATATTTAAAATAAAAATTACACATTATGATTGCACAAGATTTAATAAAATGTTTGCCGTTGTTTTTTTTTTTTTGTTTTTTTTTTTTGTCTGTTTCAAATCAACATTATCGACGAGAATGACGACAAATATTTGTTATAATTTTATAGTCTTTTACATTTTCTTTTCATTCGCAAGCATTTTGTTCAGTCTTGGTCTGCGATAATTACTTCATGCGTTAGCAAAGAGAAATCAAAAACAAAAGCAAAAAAAAGAATGCGAGATTCTTCGTGTGTATGTGTGTGTATTGAAAGATATTGAATATTTTTTTTTTTTTTTTTTTAATTAATGTTCTTTGAATTCTTAGAATGCTTGAAGTCAATAATAAAGAAATTGAAATTGAATTGGAATGCAAAAAAAGTATCTCAAATAAAGCACAACTTTTTTTTTTAAGTAGGAATGATAGTTTACATCGTAAGCAAGTTTACATATGAAGAAAGATATATTATACACTCTCTTGTCGATTTTTAGCAAGCAAAAGTGTAAGAAATTTTGTAAAAAAAAAAAAAAAGCAACAAAAACTATACCAAATGGAATGTATTTTGGTTTTGGAAATTTGGCATGGCTTTTTTTTCAGACCAAAAGCTATGCATACATGTATACATACATATATTATTGCATTAATATACATATATATATAAAAGTTACAAAAAAAAAATTATATATATTAATTAAAATTAAGAAATAATTTAAAAAACATTATGTACATTCATGTAAATCATATTTGAAGAAGAAGACAAGGAAGTATTGCTTTGATTTGCGTCACTTGGGACGTCACAAATGCTTTTCTATAGCCAAAAAAAAAAAAAAAAATTATAATAATTCATTAATTAACACATATTCGGTTTCGTTGCAAACAAATGCGGAATGATTTTCGTGCAATATGATTTTGTTGCTTTACTTGAGAGTTCACATACGAAAACGTGACTTTTTAACGGCTTTTGTTGTTGTTTTGGGTTTTTGCATTTGTAATCACAGTTTAAGGTTTGCGTTTCTTGCGCTGATCAAGCATGACAATCTCATCGCCGCTGTCCTCATTGAAATTATGCGAGAGATCATCATCATGTATATGCGCAGCAACGGCAACATGACCAAAGTCGTTATCATCATCATCATCATCATCATCATCGCCGTTCAGTATATGCTCAAGATGCTCTTCATCGAAATAAGGCTGTATGGTCATGCCGCCTGAAATGAATATGTCAAAGTGAGTTGAATGAATGCTCACATGAAATTCATGTGCAAACTTACGTTTTATGGGCGAACGAAAGAGTTCCGTTTCGCCATCATCGTCGCCGCCATCATCATCGTCCTCGAACAGATCCTTGCCCTTCTGCGGCAACAGCGAGAAGTTGTAGTACGGCTTATTGCCGCGATAGCGTCGATTGAACCAAAACTGCGCACACAAAATGCATACGGCAACGCCAAATATAATCACAATGCTGGCAAATATAATGAACAGTAGGCGTGGCATGCCCAAAATGTGCTCATTCGGCTTCAAACGGAAAACGACATTCTCGGCCGGCTTGGCGCCGTTGCCCAAATGCAGTTGACGCACGGCCTCAAAGTGACGCGGCGCAACGACTTTAAGCGTAACATCGCCGATCGGCACATCGGCAATGCTGTAAGCGCCCAAACTGTTTGTGAAATTACGCAAATTATGCTTGGTGTGCGGCGCAATGACCGACACCTTTGCATTGCGTATCGGATGATTGTCCGCGTCGAGCACATGGCCCGAAACGGTTGTATAGCCGCCGCTGCTGCTGCCACGACCCAAGGGCAACACTTCGCTCACTTGGCCGGTAATCAGTTGATAATCCTGCAAACGTATAATGCCAACATCTGTGATCTTGCCCTGCACGATCTGCACAGTCTGCGTGTGCGTTTCATAGTTGGGCGCATGCAACTCAAGCCGATAGCTGCCCTTGGGCAAAATCAATTGAAAACGTGCCGCATTCTTTGTCACATTGTAGCTCAGCTTATGTTCGTACAGCACAATGTATGCCTCACGCACGGGCGCACCGGCTGCGTTCACGACCTGACCGCTCAGTCCGGTGTCGCTCAGCTGCAGGAAATTCTTCAATTTATCAACATTTTTGCGCCAAATCGATGCGATGTCCTTCTGCGGCGGCATGCGACAACATGAGAGTCCCAGCGTGTACATGGGTATGTTGTAATATTTGGCAAAGAGATTCGTTAGGCGTTCCGTTGACTCACGGTGCAGTGAACGTGTCGTGCTCAATGGACATTGTAGCGGTGAGTAATTGAATTCGGTGTTTTGTATTTGATGTGCAAGTTTCTCATAAATTGTGTCCTCCTTCGGGTAGCTGAAGATGCGCGAAAAAAAGTGAGACAGAAAGACAGTTAGTGTGTGTGTGTGTGTTGGTGGGAGTGTTAAGTGTACTTACGTTAAATCGGAGCTGCCGGCAGTGAATGTTAGCATGAGATCAAAACGCTCGGTGGCCAAAAAGTTGAGTAATAAATCACGTGCCGGCGCCGATTCCGGACTGAGTATGAGCTCGGCCAGCTCATTGGCTAGCACGGGGTCACAAACGCTTGAGCTGAGCGAGAGAGAGAGAGAGAGCAAGAAACAGTGTGAATATGCTACAAGTTAGAAGATGAAGATGTTTTAAACTCACTTGGCGAGATACATGCGAAAAACATTCTCAAAATGCGCGGTCTGCGGCAGAAAATAGAGCACGCTGCGCTGCAATAGCTTAACGATGGGCGGCTCGCGTATCTGATAGCCTTCGATGACATGGCGCAACAGATTCATGGTGATTTCACGGGCCAACGGTGCCGTTGTATCGAACAGTGAGCTTAGTATGAGAATTTTGTATTTGTGTTCCTCGGGTTCGCCAATCTATGTGTGAGCATAAGCAATTGTAAAAGTTGATAAGTAAATTGGAAAAAAAAAAATCAAAAATAATATTATTTACGCCTATGTTTGTACCCAGCGCACAGCTCATACGTTTGATTAGCATTAAACACAATGACATGACAGATGTGTTGTGTGCGCGCATGTAACATAGGCGCATATAATATTATTTTCTTTGGCATATCATTCAGACAAAGTTCTTACATCCGAGGTCAACTTCATGTAGTTGTAGTAGCGACTGAACTCGTTGTCAGCATAGCCGAACGTTGCAATCTGTCCGTGCTGATTCTCCAGATCGCTCATGCGTATACGCAACTCGGTGTCATTGTGATAACGCGTGCGCACAACGTTCTCAATGATACGATAATCATTCGCCGATGCCCAATGCTGCGGATCGTCACGCATCAGTGTCACATCCAGGCGTATGCTGTAGGGCGGCCGATCGGGTATCTCGATGTCATCGCGCTGCGGCGCAAAATCATCGGCCTGCACGGTTATATTATGACGGCCCGGCAACGCAAGCTTCCAATAGTCGCCCTGCTGGCCGCTGTACGTTGTATGATTGACGCCGTCCAATTGTATCATTGCACCGGGAATGGGCATGCCAATCGAGCTCTTCACAAAGCCGTGTACGCCGTAGTGCACCTGCTCGATGAACAGTAGCAGAGATTCACGATTGTCGCGCCAATATTGCGGCAGCTCGGAGGCCATTGGATATTTGTCGCAGCCCATTTCGATGGTCAGCTCAAAGACGCCGGCGCGCACATAATTCCAATCCTGCATGCCGCCTGTGACGCTGTACCATTGGGCGCCATTCGTAATGCCCTCATTGAAAATTTCGTTCTTGAACATGGGACATGGTTTGCCCAAATGCATTGTGGGATGTGCCTGTATTGTGTTGGACATGTTTAGTATTGTGTGAGTGTGTCTATGACTGTGTATGTGTTTGTGTACTCACCTCGGCGTAAACCCTTGCCAGGTGTTGAAATACGGCATTATCCTCCGTTGGATTCAATTTACGTTTGGCTGTCAATGTGGCATCACGTAGACGCGTCAACGGATCATTGAAATCATTCTCATTATCATCATAGGGATAGTTGGCCACCAGCGAGCCACCGTGCAAATTCGCTGAGAGCACAAAGGGCAGCGACAATGTCCACTTCATGACCGCCAGCACCTCGGGTTCGGCAGCTTTGTTATACTTATCAGTGCCATATTGATCCGGAAAATTACGATTTAAATCAATATTGTGCGCATTTGCACGTCCCACGCCGCCGGCACGATCACCCTCCTTGGAGATCTCATAGCCATCCGGATTCATGCTATAGAGGAAATGCATACGTGTACCATTCACCAATGCCGTTATACGCTCATCGATCATATATCGCTCGCAAATGTATTTGGTGAGCAGCAGCAGCATCTCCTTGCCGACCACCTCGTTGCCATGCATATTGGCAACATACTTGAACTCTGGCACGCCGGGCACATGTTCACCCGGGTGTGCGGCGATCTCAAGCACCCAAAGTTCACGGCCCTGCACGCTCTGACCAATCGTATAGAGACGTGTGATACGCGGATATTTCTCGACAATCTCACGCAGAAATCTGCGGCCAGACAGAACGACAGACAGACAGACATGTGATGAAATGTAAAAAGAAAAAGAGAAGGAAAAAAAAAACAATGAAATAACATGAAAACCAAAAATTAATAATAATTATAATTATTAACATGTTTACGCACTTTTCCATGGCCGTGTAATTATGATGTTCAAATTTCGTGGGCGTCAAGAAGCCATCATATTTGTTGTCCTCCTCTTTCAAGGGCTGAGCGCGTATAACTTTCACTTTATGATATTCGCCTGAAATATGTGAGAAAAAAAAAAAACAAAAATAACAACACAAAATAATTAAAGAAAAATCAGCAGAAAAACACAAAAAGAAATAACAATGATGAGCGTACGTTTTCATGTATGAGAAATTACATTTTATTATAATTATTATTGTTGTTGCTATCGTTGGTCGCAGTGTCGCAGCTAAGAAGAAGCACCCACAAAAAGACAAAGAGCTGCGCGCACATGTGAATGTTAAGAGATCTTAAAATGCGTAAATGCAAAGAGTAACGAAATGTAAACCGTGCCAATAACAACAAAAACAAAAACAACAACAAACAAAAACTGTGCCGCAATTAAAGCGCATGTGAGATCGCAGGCGCGTAGGGCATACATTTGCCTTTTAAAGAGAGAGAGAGAGGAGCACTATTTTTTTATTTTTTGTTTTTGTTCGACGTCAAATGAAGCGAGCGTGCAAATAAGGTCATACTTATGTTTAATACAAAATTAAAAATAATGATAATAAAATAAACAAAAAAAAAAAAAAAGCTAATATAAACAAATCAATGCAAACGTGCTTTTAATGTGCTGTGATTCTATGCTTATGATTAGATTAGGCGTTGCTTTGCGATGACACGCATGCTCTGCGTTAGAGCAGGACAGTAAATAGAAAGAAACTACGAAATGCCAACAGCATTTGTTTGGCATTCAAATTGCATTTGTTATTGGTTTTTCTTTTGTTGCTGTTTTAATAAGATTATGTACTTTATTTATATTTATAATTTTTTTTTTTTTTTGTTCTAAAATGTATGCAATAAAATGGTTTTTTGTTATCATATATCTTAGTAGTTTCATAAAAATAGCGCCATATATATATATATATAATTTATTATCGTTAATTTCAAGATTTATATATATATATATATTAATATATATGTATGTATGTGTATTGACTACTTAATTTTTTTTGGCTGCCATAAGTTGTTATAATTGAAACATTTTTTTTAGTATTTTTATCTGATATTTCTTTTGAGTTTTGTATCTTCATTACTAATAATGTTACACAAACATGTTGTTGTTTATTAATAATGATAATCTTTAACAATTTTTTTTTTTTTTTTTTTTTTGCAGTTAAAACACTTTGTACAGTTTATTAAAAATTAGCGCAAGTAAAGCAGTTATAAAAAAAGTCCCCCAAAATAGCAAAAAAAAAAAAAAAAAGATACGAAACGAAATTTGTCGGAGAGAGCGAAAAATAGTAAGAGAAAACAAAGGATAAATGATACAAAATTTTTTACTTTAAAGAAAATAAAATTAAAAAAAAAAAAGACAAAACTTTATTTTATTTTTGTTATTTTTATCTTCTATGTACAAAATAATTTGTTTATTCGTTTTGGTTATTTGCGTTGTTGTTGTTGTTGTATTTTTATTTATTTATTTATTCAATGGTTGTTCTTCTGTTTTGTTGTTGTTCGCATTTTTCGTTCGGTCGCTTTCTTTTGTTGCATGTTTTTATCTTTTTTAAATATTTATTTTAAATATTTTTTCTACACGCTCTGGAACATTAGATACTTTTGTAATGTGTCGAGGCATCTTTATGGTGTACATGGGCCAGCAATTTTTTTTTGTCTTTTATTATTATTAACAATAAATCAACATTTTTCAACATTTATGATTATGTATAATTGTTTATATATATATATAGATATATATATGAATATAGTATGTATATATATGCATATAAATGTGCTGCTGTTTTTATATTACGTATACGTCGCGTATGCAAATCATTTTCATTTCATAGCATATGCGACAAAAATAAGAGTCTCAAGCACAAAGACAATAAAATAAAATAAAATAAAACTAAAATAATAAAACGAAAAAAAATTTAATTTTCAAAAGCAAAATGTCTATGCTGCTGTTACTAACAGGGGGTAGGGGTGTGCAGAGGGCGTGCGTATGTGCTCATGTGTGCATTTTTGCCTAATGTCGTGCGTGCGTGTGCGTTCGTGTCGTTGTAGTGCATAAGCGTGCGTGAAATCAAAAATTTACAAAAATAAAATAATAAAATAAAAAATAAAATAATAATAAAATAATCTTGTATGCCAATATAAACTACAAATTTCTTGTTTTTTTTTTTTAAGTGAAAAGAAGAAAAAATAAAAAAAAATATTTCTAAACAAATTTGCTCGCTGCTTTACATCAACTTCTTCTTCTTTAATTACTGTTTTAAGCATAAAATTTAAGAATAAAAAAAATATTCATATATGTATGTATTTTTGAATAAAATTTTAATCAATTTTTTGTTTAATTTTTGTTTTTTTTCGCTTTTACTTTGTTCGTTCTTAAATTTCATGCATGTTTTCTTTGATTTTCTTGCATTTGCATTTTCTTTTTGTTCGTTATCTTGCTTGCTTTTGTTGTTGTTTAATTATTTTCGTGCTCTAATGTATTTTTTTTTTGTATATATCATTTGACTTGTTCTTTCATTTATTCATGCGTTTGGTTCTTGTTGTTGTTGTCGTTGACCTTTGTCATCATCATCATCATCATCATCATGGTCAACATTATCATGCTCATCATCATCATCATCCACAACATTTAATGCTTTTTTGTCGTGCCTGTTGAAGTTGAAGTTGCGACGTTTCTTTTTTCTTTGCATTTGTTTTGACAACAATAACAACATGCGACTTAATGTCTAAAGAAATATGGACTATAATAACTGCTAATACCGTCATATGTTGTCTCGATCGGTGTCAGTACAAAGTCCAAGCGTTGCGCCTCCGTGCGTTCATTGGTGACATGCAACTGCTGTACCGGGCTGGCCTGATACCTGATGATGCCATGAGAGAAGCAATAAAGAGACAGTGAGTTAATAAAGACTTTTATAAAATGATCTAACAAAATGGCAGATCAGATCAGATCATGTGCCACTTGGCACGCTTGAATAAACTTTACCCAAAAGCCACGGCATACACATTGTACAGACCGGGCGTCAAGAGGCGCCAATATTCGCCACGTTTCGTTGTACGTATCGGTTTATCCTCGAGCCCAGCCACAACGATCGATGCATCCGCAATGGGATAACCACTGGCGTCCTTCACCAGACCCTTGATGCCAATGTGCGCCAAACGTATAAGCCGCAATAAGCTTTGCTTATTATTCGACCATTCCGTGGGCAATGTCGTTGCATAAGGATACTTGCAACAGGACAATTCAATCGTCAATTCAAAGCAATTGCTGAAGGCATAATTGAAATCTTGCATGCCGCCGCTCAGCTCATACCAATGTGCGCCGTTGGTGATGCCGCCGGCGAAGGTGTCATTGCAATTGTTGCCGCGTCGCATGATCGGATTGTTGTCGGCATACGTGTGCGCCATGAGCTTGAAGACACGATCATCGGGCGTTAAGCTCTCCTCGCAGCATTCATGATGTGAACTGTTAGTTAATTAATTAATTAAATTAATTAAATAATCATTATGATGTTGCTAATATTTTTACTTACATTGAATTGTCATAGGGATAACTTGCAACAACGGCGCCGCCATGGAAATTCGCTGAGAGCACAAATGGCTTACTGATGATCCATTCGCTGAGTGCCGCCGTTTCTGGCTGACGTACGGTTTGTGCGCTCTGTTGTTGTTGTTGTGTCTCCAAACGATCGGGAAAATCACGATTCAAATCAACATTGGCGGCATTGCCACGGCCAACATAATTTGGCAGCGACTCGCAGCGACCTTCCTGCAACGAAATAAATAAATAAAATTAATAAAGTTAATAAAACCGGAAGCGGAACATGTTTGTAAGCGTAATCCTTTTTTTAAAAGTGAAAGGAAGCCATATCATGCTGGGCAACTACGCACGCCCTATCCCCTCACCCCTTGCCAACACTTTACTAACATATCATTTTGCTTTAATTTTTTTTTTTTTTGTACATTTCTTGGTTGAAATTCCGACTTTATTTCGTCGCCGTCACGCCCACCGGCGCGTTTGTGTGTCTGTGTGTATGAGTGCGTGCGTGTTTATACATGTGCAATACGTGTTCAATTATGCGCATTACGCATTCGATCATGAAATTATCATGCATGTCAAGTCTTTGGATGTTGCAGACACAAACAACAAATTGGCACAAATGAAAGTTACAACAATAATAACAACAAACATATCTGTCTGAAAAAATTATGCAATTTTTTTTTTTTTGACATTTTTATGCAAACAACATGTTCCTTAATGCAGATTGAACGACTTACAAAACAAGTTGTTCGTCGTTGTGTAATTATCGTTCAATATTGCTTAAGAATAACATTAAAAATTTTACAATAACAACAAAATGTCATATGTACATATGATATATCATGATGAGATTCAACACATGACAACATTTGATTGATACTTCAAAGTACAACAACAGATTGCCAACGCAATAGAATCATTTTAATTTCTATATATGTATATATGTATGTGCATGTGTCAGTGCGTTGTGCCATTTAGAGTTCATAGATTATAAAATAGCAAAAAAAAAAAACACAATAATAATAAAAAAAAAAATCAAATAAAATACAAGTCAAGCTTTAAAATTATCATCAACAATGACAACAACAACAACTCGACACGGCACATTAACACGCAAAATAACAACATTTCAAATGAAAAATCCCAACAGCACTTAAAGAAGCGAGGGAGCGCGAAAAAAAGTGAGGCGCATAGCATGCACATCGCACTAATAGATTAGCAGTGTTTCAAGCCTGTCACACACACACATACTAATCTATACGGCACACTGTAATTATTGTTGTACAAAACAAAAAAAAAAAACAAGTGAAATGAAAATAGTTATACGAGTATAATAAATAAGAAGAGCGTCGCAGCATAAGTCACGCGTTCATAAGTACACAAAACAAACAACAGCAACAACAACAACAACAACTAGTTGCAGACGAAGACAACGTCAAATGTTGTGCTAAAAACAAAAACAAATTTGGCAAAGAGAGTGAGTGTAGCAACAGTAACAGCAACAGCAACAGCAACAGCAACAACAACACAGGCAGCACAGCAGCTGTGCAGATCGTTATGATCTGTGTGAGAGAGTGTTTAACTGCGTCGCTCTCTGCCTCTCTCTCACAATGAACGTAATTATGTTTAAGTGTTATGTTTGCTATGCATTGAACATGCCGAACGAAGTAACTGTCCACGCATGCATGCTTGTGGGTGGGTTGTTTGGTTGGTTGGGTGTTTCAACAGCATTAAAGCAATAACAAAAATGTGTTATTAATGAAATTAGTCAAAAAGTGCACAATGCGTATAATTTCAATTAAGTGCTTTGCATATAAAATAGTAAATATATGTACATACATATACGGGCGAATGATAAGAACAACAACAGTTCATATAATAATTGGCAAAAACGTTAATATTTCTAATCTATGGCCAAATGGTAAGAACCATTAAAATATACACAATATGGCAGCATTGATAAATTATGTAAATAATACAGGAAATTGTGAGGCAAAAGCGTAGGCGTACATGGCATACGACATTCAAGGGCTGATTGGCTGGTGGGTGTGGAGCTGAGGGTGGTGAGTTCGGCCTGCCTGCCCGCCTGCCTGACTGAGTGAGTGTTAACTTAAATGTCAACTTGTTTGTTGCCTGCCTAAATTATGGCTTTGAGTGCTTGTCTGTCTCTCTGCATGTGTGTGTGTGTGTGAGTGTGCATGTCTGTGCGGCAATGACGTCGTTTAACATTTGTTGTGACGTCAAAAGATAAAAATTTCAACGCTTATTGATTTTTCGCCAATTCTGTTTAACGCATACATACAACAACAACAACAACAACAATAACAAAATGGTTAACAGGTGCAAAAAAGCTTAAATTAACTCAACTTTCATTAGAACAAAACGACGACGACTTCATCTTATAGCCGCTAACTCAACTCACCTGCGAATATGCAAAACCATCTGGATTCATTGTCGGCATTATATATATATCCGTACTATTAACCATTTGAGATACATCCAAATTCCTTTCATAATTATATAATAGATATTGTGCCAAATAGATGAGCATTTGTCGGCCGACCGTCTCATCGCCATGCATATTGGCAATATATTTCACTGGGGGTGTTAATATATCACGTTGCCTGATATTTCGGCCAATTTGTAATACCAACAGATTGCGTCCCTCCAATGAACGTCCAATATATTGTACACGTGCATGATCTGGAAAAGTTTTCTCAAGACGTGCAAATAAATCTTCGAGTTCCTCTTGTGTATGATAGCGTGGCTGTTGCAAAAACGATTCATCCTCTTTGATAATATAGCCATAACAATTGCCCAACAGGCTGATCAGCATCATCATCTGCAGCAGCAACAGTGGCAACAACAACAATTTACCACGTTGCATTTGTAGTAACAGCATGTTGCTGATTGATTGATTGATTGACTGACTGATTGATTTGTTTTGATTTTTTCTCAATGAAATTTTTAACAAAATCAAATAATTTTATTTCAATCCAAGCCTGTCCTCTGTCTCGCCTTACTTCCTCCCTGTGCCTTGCTTCCAACGACCACTTCAGCGTCAGCGTCAACGTCACGTTGTCCTTTGTGCCGTGTTGCTTCTTCCTGTATACGTCAGGCCAACACAAACACACGCACACACACACACACGTACGTCAGAGCAGAGCTTATGTTGTTGATGCGTTATGCCTGTTATTTCGACTGAAACTGAACTGGACTGGTCTGGTTATGCCTTTTGAACTCAATCGGTCGATTTCGGTTTTGATTTCGGTTTCGGTTTCGGTCTCGGTATCGTCTGGTCTGGTGTCGTTCGCTGCTGTTACTGTTTGGCTGCTTCGGCTTGCGTCTTTGGTATACTAAAACCGAAAATTGTTGTTGTTGTTGTTGTATTTTTGTTTTTGTTTTTATTCACCCGTTTTACACACTTTAATGTTGTAACTACGACAATGTTGTCGTTACTGTTTTTGTTTTTGTTGTTGGTGCTTCTGCTGCTACTTCTGCTGCTGCTGCTTCTATCAACGTTGCAGTAACAGTCATCATTAGCGACAACAGTCTGCGCAGCTCTCATTCGGCTGTATAGGTGTGTGTGTGTATGTGTGTTTGTCGGCTTTCGTCTGTGAATGTTGTTTGCTGCTCTGTTGTTGTACCGATTTCTTTTTTTTTTTTTTTTTTACTTTTGTTTTGTTGTTGTATATTTTGTTATCACTTTAGTGTAAATGAATGAAGTATACAACGTAAGCGACGTTTGTCGGCCATCAATAAATTGAACTAATTTTAATGCATTCGCGACTATTTCTTTATGTTCCAACTTCGGTTTATTATTGTTACTGCCTGTTGTTTTTGTTGTTGTGCTCTTTTTTCGATGTTACAGTTGTCGTTGTCGTTAGTTGTTGTTCACTGTTAAAGCGTACCGAAGTGTGTAACGAATAGACACGATTCGATTCGTAAGCGACACGCGATGAATTTGCTCGCGCGCCAAAATGTGTGTTCAAATTACAAACAACGTTTTCAAAGCAACAAAAATCACTCACTCTCCCTTGACTGTAAGGCACAGCACGACACATACACGCACACATTAACAAATAACTGCGATTCAGAGTAAAGCAGCGCAGTGTTGTGAGAGAGCGCAAACATACAAGAGAGCGTATACAAGTATAGTTTGGAAAGTGAACAGAGAGAGAGAGAGAGAGAGAGCGTGCGAAAGGGAGAGTTTAATAAACAGTGCGGCGGCGGTTCGTTTTTAAATATTGCCAATTTATTTCAGTCGCATGACTGACCGATTGACTGACTGAATGAATGAAAGCTTAATTAAATTGTAGTCAGTTTCTTTTGTAGTAACGACAACCACAACAATAAGTTCTACCTCTCTCTCTCGCTTGCGCAAAAAAAAAAAGAAGTATTTGCCACACACATTTTGCATACGTATTCGCACAAGGAGATGAAATCATTTGTTGTTGTTATTTTTTCTACTATATTCTATGCTTTTTACACAGGGTTATTTGAATAGAGCGTTGCCAGCTGTGAACGTTCAATAGACTGTAATTGAGCAGAAGTGGCAAACAGCCGCATAACATGAGTCTGGCAATGCTTAAACTAACTGTACTTGTTGTAAAATATATAACGCATACACACACACAGACACAGTGATGATGAGTGTAACTAAAGCGTGTTTAAAAGAGCGTAAGCGCTAATTTACCGCTAAGCGTCAATTATAACGCTCTGCTATTTATATATACATATATATATATAAGTACGTAACATAAGCAGGACAAATTCGTCTGCAATTGTCTTCAATGCATTTGTGTACTGTTGTTCTTGTAAATCGCGATTTGCCAACAGGAAAGTTTAACAGAGAAAAAATGTTGTATTTGCGCACAGTGGGTTAAAATGTTAAATTCATTACTTATGAATGATGAAATGCCAAATATTTAACATTCAAATTGCTCAAATAATTTTAGAAAATGTCTTAAGGGAACGTACCCAAATTACGTGAAAGGGTACGTTCCCTAAGCTAGTTAATGTAAAGAAGTAACATTTTTCTTAAATGGATAATATTTGTAGAAGTACATATTTTATTTTAGGAACAAATAAAAAAATATGCAAAAATAATTTCGAAGCTTTCATCTTTATTTTCAAAAGATATTTAGGACATTTCTTAAAATAGGTCGGTAAATGCCTTGGAAGATATTATTTTATAGCATTTCACAATGTATATGTTTGATTTGTGCCACTGTGCGTTTTTTATAGTGAATGCAAAATCAATATTGTGAATGTGACGTCACATGATAGACATGCAACAACAACTGCAGACTTCTTAAATGTATGCATTTGTCTGAGACTTTAATTGATGTGTATTTTTTTGAAACCTTGTTTAATTCTTTTTTTTTTTTATTAAAATTTAGTTATTCTAGGTCTCAGGACCTATTATTAAATTGTTTTCTGCCTTATCAAGTAGTTGTTTTTTTTTTTCTTTTAAGAATTTACTTTTATTGTATATTTATTTATTTTTATTTAAGATTTAGCCTTATCTATTATTGCAATAATTTTTTATTTCCCGTTTCTTATGAAATTTCCATTGCAATATTCATTTCTTCCAATGAATTTATTAAAATAACATTTGTTGTACATGTCGATAAAGGTTGCATGATTGTTACCAAGAAACTCGTTTTTCCACACTTTTTTTTTACAATTCAACATGTAAGATTCTCCATTGAGTTAGAATTCAAAGTGTAAAAGCTTATTTCATGCTTAAACCGGTTATGAAATAATAAGAAAAATTTTGATGTGGAAAATTCATTTGGCCAACTTTGGAATCAATTACAATTTTAACAAAATAACAAAATTATAAATCACAATATGACAAGGCGTGTTAAAAGCGATAAACAACTAGTAGCACATACAGTAGAACTTCGATAAGTCGGACGTGCCAGTAATACGGTTACTAATATCCAAGGTGATAAAAATTGTTTCGATACAAAATAAAAAAAGTGTTGATAAAATTTGAACATTTTTTTTTAAAAACAATAATTTGTTTAAAAATACTCAAAAACTGGATTAGTATGTATATGATCCCTAAGGAAAAATCCAGCAATCCGAATACTGTTTGGTTAAATGGTAATTGTCTGGGATTAACGAAGTTCCACTGCATAATAAACGCTAATCTTATCTGTCAAAAGCAAATAAATTTATTTATACTTCCTAAGGTATTTAAATACATCAAAGTGAAAAAGTTTTTGCCCAAAGCAACAGATAACTGTAAACATATGTATATACATACATATTTGCATGCAAAACAAATAAAGTTAACTCCTCCAATGACAATGACAATACAACAAAACAATAACATCTGCGACACAGTTGAGGAAGCCTCATCAATTGACCATTTGGTAGTTGAAGCCGGCACTGATAAAAGCTTCTTCAGTTCACTGCCATTGAACTTGAACTCGGTACGTTCGTTTGTTAGTCAGTCAAGTGGCTTCCACACACACAATGATGTCACAACTTGTAAGTAACAACAACAACAACAATAACAACAAGTGCAGAAAAAATTTAAAAAATCAAACACTTCAACTTGAAAGTGAAAATGAGAAACAAAGTGCTGTTACTTAAACGCCATCACATTGGCGCTGATGACGATAATGATGATGATGACGTTTCACTTAGCTTAGCTCAACGTTCGTGCGTAACTATAAAAATATGGTTTTGGCATTCTTTTTTTCGGCAGCTAAAAAAAAAATGCTTCTAAAACATTTTCAAACCGCAACTGTTTTACTGCTGATGATTCAGATACATACACACATACTGAGAAGACATGATTTCACCATTGAAGTTTTTTTTTTTTTGTTTTTTTTTTTTCTGTATTTCTTTGTTTGGTGAATGTTAAAATGAACATAAAAGCTTTGAGAAAGGGCGTAACTGATGGTAAAAGTATATCAAATCAAGCAAAAATTAATGAGTTTTGTAACGTCATGAACTTCATTCTTTTATTGTATGAATTCAAACAATGATATAGGCAAGACATGGGTTTTTGATTTTTACATATACAATTTTTAATCAGGTCAAATTCGAACATAAAGCAATACCAAACAATAAAGAGAAATTAAAAAAAAATAAATAAAAAAAAAACTCACCTCAGCTCTTGCAAAGCCATCAGGATTACAAGTTGGCAGAAAATGTAACTCAGTTGTATTCAATAAACGTTGAATTTCTAGATTTGTGTCATAATTGACCGTTAGATATTCCGCCAGATAGAGTACCATTTGACGGCCTAAAGTCTCGTCACCGTGTATATTTGCCACAAACTTAATCATTGGACGCAACAGATCACCGGCGGTTGAATCAACATCAGCCGATAGCGCAAGTACATGAAGTTGGCGTTTCTCGGCTGTTGTTCCTATTTGATAGGTTTGTGCCAATCGCGGTCGTTCCTTGGCGAGACGCGCAAACAGAACACCGATTTCATCGTTGTCGAGATAATGCGGCGGCTCATTGAGAAACGGTTCGGCGTCAACGGACGTTGCGTTGGCGATGACTTCAACGGATTCACGTTTCTGCGCAGTTGTTGCCGCATGCGCGAACGCAACGCACAAACAAAACAAAGTAAACCTCATCAACGGCATCACGACGTTACGAATAATAACCGTTAAGGTAATTTAAGGTATTATTAATGGACGGATGGACACGGTCGCGTAGAGACGGACAGCGACGATAATTAGACGCGGCGACACGTATGCAAAGTTCCGCGTTTTCAATGACGACGGTCTTGAACACTTGTTGGCATTTATATTGCAGCTGATGTTATGCCTTTGTTTACCAAATATTCTTGAGTCTATTTGGACAAGGTAAATATTTGTTACTCTACACCTTTTCTGCCAACAATGACAACAACAACAACAACTTTGTGATCATTCACTCTCCTCATACACTTATTCAGTCTATCACTCACTCACTCACTTTTTTTTTTTTTTTCTTATTAATTTCTTTTCTTTTTACTCACTGATGTGCAACTTGCACTTGCACTGCACTATTGATAAACTAAATTGCATGAATATTTTCACTTCTCTTCTTGTTGCACACACATACACTTTTGTTGTAAATCACATATTTATAAGCACAATACCGTATAAATCTTTAAGTCACCGCTAAATCGTACAAAAAAAAACTACCGAAAATGCGCCAAGTGCGCACAACAAATACAAAACAGACGTCGTTTTCGTCAGGTTTCACTCGGTCTAAGCAGTGTTACCAACTTTCAAAAGTGGTTCCCTTTAAACTCCATCCAGAAACCTCTTAATAAATATTATTGTAAATAATAGAATAGCTGAAAAAAAGCTCACTAAAAATATTTCCAAATAAAAAAACAAGTAAAAAACCTTAAAAATACGTAAAACAATAAAGAATTTACGCTGAACGGTGATTTGACAACTCTGCGTGGTGAGAGCAGAGAGAGAATTACTCTCCGGTGTCATTATTTTGTGACACGACACAAGGGTATTGAATAAGCGTATGTGCGGTGCAGCTTCAGGCGATATTTCCCGTACTCACGATCCAGGGTAATTAAGAACAGTGCTTCTTCTTCCACTTCTGCCAACATTCTGCCGACACTTTTGTGTCAATTTGGCCCGTTTGCGTTTTTCGCCCAATGGGAACGTTAATTCAAATTATCAATTGCGACTTTTTTAATGTACGATTTTATTCATTTTATTTATCAAGTTGACAAAAATACCCCTAAAAATCCCATTAGACTCTTTAAACCACTAAACAGACGTCGTTTTCATCGGGTTTCACTCGGTCTTCGGTTCAAAAGTGTCATAGACTCGGTAGTCGTCGCTACTTTCATCGATGACTTGTGTTTTACAGCACTGGTTGACGCCATTTTATGTGGCTGTTCGTGACGCGTAAATATTTTCGATTGTTTAGAAGATTGTAGTTCGGTGATACAAGCAAACATAAGGTTAACCAGTACTTTCTCCAAAGACACACAATTTGGTTACTTTCGAGACCAATGTCGAAATAATGAAACGGCAATATTGTAATAACTCATGGCCTCGAGTATTACAAGCCAACATACGCGCAGCAACTAGTTTCTAGGACGGCTTGTCTGCTTCTTCACTGTTTCTTTCAGACACAATTTCGCCGAGACGCCATTTTGGTGAAAAAAAAAATTGTTTTGTGTATTTATTTTACGTGGTCTAATTAAGTATAAAGTTTTAAATTTGCGATATAATGTCGCAACGGTTCACGCCTGGTCAAGCGCCAGTGCAAACACATTATCAGCCGCCACAACAAGCACCAGTTATACGGCCTTACTCAGCCGGTGCCAATTTTGCGGTAAGTTCTGAAAATGTTATTAAATGTGTCAGTCAATGAACATAAAAGAATCAATAAATATATTGTCGTACAGCCGCGTGGATTTCCACTGCATCCGAATACAACACAACCTGTAGCATGCGCCAATCCACCAGGTGCGCCGGCATCGCTATTGCAACGTGCTGCACAGCCCACTTTTCAGACGGGTCTGCGCGCCGGCGGCTCCAGCGGAGTCAGCAAACGTTCAAATGAACCACGTAATATGGGCGGCGTACAGAGTAAGGGAGGTGACTTTGTGCCCGCCAAGAAAAAGAAAAAGTTGGCTGACAAAATACTACCACAAAAGGTACGAGATTTGGTGCCAGAGTCACAGGCTTATATGGATTTATTAACTTTCGAACGGAAATTGGATGCGACGATTATGCGTAAACGTCTTGATATACAAGAGGCTCTAAAACGTCCCATGAAACAGAAACGCAAACTACGCATCTTTATATCGAATACATTCTATCCATGCAAGGAACCAACAAATGATGGCGAAGACGGTCAGGTTGCATCTTGGGAATTACGTGTTGAAGGTCGTTTGCTCGAGGATGGCAAAGGTGATCCTAATACAAAAATTAAACGAAAGTTCTCGTCATTCTTTAAATCGTTGGTCATTGAACTTGATAAGGAGTTGTATGGTCCCGACAATCATCTTGTAGAGTGGCATCGCACACATACAACACAGGAAACAGATGGTTTTCAAGTAAAACGACCCGGTGATCGTAACGTACGCTGCACCATACTCTTACTGCTCGACTACCAACCTTTACAGTTTAAATTGGATCCACGCCTGGCTCGACTTTTGGGAGTGCACACACAAACACGCCCAGTCATTATTTCAGCATTATGGCAATACATTAAAACGCACAAATTACAAGATGCACATGAGCGCGAATACCTTAATTGCGATAAATATTTGGAGCAGATATTCAGCTGTCAACGCATGAAATTCGCTGAAATACCACAACGTCTGAATCCACTGTTGCATCCGCCAGATCCGATTGTTATTAATCATTTCATTGAGAGCGGCGCTGAGAATAAACAAACTGCCTGTTATGATATTGATGTTGAAGTCGATGATACGCTGAAAAATCAAATGAATAGTTTTCTAATGAGCACCGCCAGTCAGCAGGAGATACAGGGTCTGGATACGAAAATTCATGAGACCGTCGATACGATCAACCAGATGAAGACAAACCGCGAATTTTTTCTCAGTTTTGCCAAAGATCCGCAGGCGTTCATTAATCGTTGGATAATTAGTCAGACGCGTGATTTAAAGGTACATTTTTTTTTCAATTTCACTTTTAAAGCAACTTAAAAAATATATATTAATATATTTGATGCCTACAGGTGATGGCCGAAGTGGTTGGCAATCCGGAGGAGGAACGACGTGCTGAATTCTATTACCAACCCTGGACTCGTGAGTCTGTTTCGCGTTATTTCTTCACAAAAGTGAATCAGAAACGTGCTGAACTGGAACAGGCGCTGGGCATACGCAGCGGTTAAGCAAAAGCCAAACCAAATGGGTCGTCATTCTACACTATTAGCTTCAACACATTCAGATACTCAAGGTTCACAGCCTGGCAAGATATATCCTTGAAGTAAACTTTTTTTTTTTTTTTTAATATCGAACATTTGGTGTGTCGTTTAAATCAATAGTAATCTAATAAACATCTTGGAAATTTATAAATCAGATATCAATATGAGTATTTTAAGTGTAATTTCATTAAACTCGTTAAGAAGTCAAGCAAACAAAAAAATAATTCTAGCAAAAAATTGTATACACGACTGTTTCCACGACCGTAACCAAGTTCAATTTTACGGTTGCTACAACAATGTTAATAATTTTTTTTGCGGAGCTTTCGTGATGGTCCTGAGAGCATTGTTTTGTATAACCTGAACTTTTCTTCGGTTAGTGGCACATGTTGCCCCCACAGCTGGATAACATAATTCCACATAATTGGAAAATAAATTCAACAAAAACTCAACTCATGTCTAAATGTTTTTTTTATTATTCTCTTTTGTTATGACATTTACTATTTTACTACTTTTGCCTAAATTCTTAGTTTCTCATTTTGTTGTTACAAATAACTACAAAATTATGCACGCATACATGCATAAAAAACGGAAAAAGCGGTTTCTAAAACCAGAATACACGCTTCTTCTTCTTTTCTTGTACGAACAAAACTGTTCTAGGGTTAAAGAACTTTACTTTTGGTGAACAAGTAAAATTACTTGTAAAAAGATATAAAATCTATAAAAAAAATGCGTCAGTTTTCGAAATGATCAACTTCTTTTTTTTTGCAATGCTTAGTTAACTTTCTAGAACAGTTCTGTATTGTTTTTTTTTCAGGCGGAAGTTTTTATTCTTTTTTTTTTTTGGAGGGGTATACACAAAAGATAAATATGTAACTCAAGCTTACTACCTTGAGTAGTCTAATCCTGCTTTGCGCGAGCTTTGCTTTGCACTTTCGGCACAACCAACTTCTCAGCCGTCTCGTCAAGCTCTTCCACAATGGCTACACCGGTATCGAGACGCTTCTTGTCCACCGGATATAACCAACGCTGATACAAATAGATTAAGAAGACAACGTCATCACGTAGGCAAGCGACACGATGAGCCGTTGGCATTGTGATTATGAATGCAAAGAAATCATCGATGAAAGTGTTAAATGCTTTGTACATAAATGCACGCCACGGCAAAGCTGCCACAGACTTAAGTTTGTAGTTAACAAAGAGTTGCGGTAGCATAAAGAGGAAGCCAAATGCATAGACGCCATTGACCAGCGAATTAAGTGTCCATGAGTACCAGCTGCGATGCGGTTGATAGAGCAGCGAATATACTGCACCGCCAATACAAAGCGGATACAACAAATAGCTAAGATACCGCATGCCTTGCTTGTCAAATTCCTCTGTTCGTTGTTCAGCGGTAGCGCCGCTTTCATTCAATTGTTGTTGTCCATCATTGTCATTGGTCCAGTTGCGTATGATTCCGCTAAATGACAACTCAATGCGTAAAATTTTTTTGCATTTCCAGAATTCGATAAGTGTGCCCAAACCGGCGGGCACCAAAACCAACAGCGATGTCTCCTCATCGAATAGATATAAAAAGATTATCAACTGTGAGAATGCACGCCAGAGAGTGGTTCGTGTTGAGAGGCCCTCGTAGGAACGTTTTTTACGCCAGAAACTGACATCATTTTTCAGCGAAAGAAAATCAAATAGCAACTGAAATAAAATAGGCAGATATTTAGCAAAAAAAAGTGATCAAAACAGTATGTCGTCAATCAGCTTACATGTATGCTTGATACAAAGAATGTGCCACACAACAAATAAACATTCGTATCTGAGAATATGCCCTTCACCTCGTCCACATCCTTAAGTACAAAGCCTACTGAGATCAGAGCATTCATGGCGTGTTCCATGAGCAACATGAGACGCAACTTGCCAATGCTCATTGGCTTAAAATGGAATGTAAATGTAAATTCGGTGGTATTTTTCGTCACTTGTACAAGATCCCTGAGACGTGTATTAAAGAAGTCTGTCTTCAGTATGGGCAGTATTTGCTTAAATCGATTAACATGTATAAGATGAGCCATTTCTGGTGGCACATCATGCTGTGAGACAGACATGTCATCCGTTAATAAATTGACAAACACTTTTGAGCGTATATGCGTGGTTGGTTTGCTGGCAGATTTGATGTTGGGTTCCTTGCTGTTGTTGTTCGTTGACTGCTCGCTGGCAGATTTTGATTGATTGCTGTTATATTGATTGTTCTAAAAAGCAATTGAAGCTATAGACATTGATTTGGGGCATTAATGCAAAACACTTACCCCGTCACCCAATAAATTAAACGTTTCTGCTCGCGGTACCATGTACTCCGTCATACCAACGGTATGCACAACGGTTGGTCCATCACGACGCAATGAGCGCCATTCGATCGGTTCACCCTCCAGCGCTAGCACAACTTGCATATACAGAGTGCCATTGCGGCGTGTTTTGCGCGGCACGTCAATCTCAAAGTCATGTTCGTACTCCTGCCAATAGTCGAAATTCTTTACCTTATGGATACTTGTCACTTCACTAGCTATGGGGTTGCGTGCGGTTGATGTGAAAAGCGCCAGTTGCATTCGTGGCTTTTTCAATAGAAATGATGTGTAGCAGGGCGTTTCGGTGCATTTGACAACAGCAAAAAGCTGTGCCATTTGATATATTGAATGGCCGATATAGGCCAAAAATATACCGGCCAATATTGTTGTTATCGATGGTACATACATTTTTATTCGTTTTTTCTAAGCGCCAACAGCGCATTCAGTCGCGCCCAATCGCGTACATAAATAGCAACAAAAAAAAAAACAACAACTCAAATGAGAAAAAAATTGCCGGCAGTTTGGATTAACCCGTTATGAACCACTGTCGTTAAATTATGCCTATTTACAGATGAACTTGATTTTTTTATATTGTACAAATTACGAAATTTTGTTGAAAAATATATATATTTTTTTAAAAAGCTGTGTTTGACCATAATTTTTTTATATATATTGAAAAAAAAAATTAGTATAACGAAATCTAAATTTATGTCATACAAAACTTTCATTAAAGCTTCACCAGATTACACCAAGGTGTTAAACCTGATGTACAGAGTTGCAATTTGCACAATTTGTGAGTCGCGCATTTGTTGAAAACCTGAAAAGAAAATAGCAAAGAATTCATCAAATTATTATTTCATATTATTGTTATTGCATTATTATTATAAAATACATTTTTATTCTGAAATCAATTCGAAAGTAACGAGTTTTCTTGTGTTTGATACGAGTACTCGTTATAATGCAACGCTGGCTCAAAAATGTAAACAAATTTCTGGTCTATTTGACTCTGTTATGACACCCCAGCTCTACATTGATGTGGCCTATGTCGCGGTGCACACCATGGTATATGTCCCTTACCTTGCCGACAAGGTAATTTTATTTGGCCCCTTTGGGCTCCATTTTTACTTTGAATAATTCTTAGAATATTTGTTTTTTTAATTTCCATCCAGTTGCTCGCCAAACCGTTTCGCATTAAATGGCACAGCACATGAGCGAACGTTAACATAAGAAAGAAGAAGACCGGTCGAGTCATTTTAATTCATCTTCTTCAGAGAGTCACTATTATGAACCACAAATATTGGTTTAGTGTATGTTGAGCTACATTCGATTGGGATGTGCGACCTTTCGTGTTTTCTTCCTCTTCTGGTTCTAGATACTTTTGCGCCAATTTGACACTTTTGAGCAAATTTGGCTCTTTCTCGCTAAAACGCCAATTTCCGAGTCGAGTGTGGTTGATTTATAAAAAAAAATTTTAAAAAGTCATCTGTTCATCAGCTCGTTCAGTTAAATCACTAAAATAAACACTTATTTTAGCAATTAAAATTACTGTATTGTTTTGATGTTGTACAACTTTGATGAAGAAAAAAATAAATAAATTAATGATTATCAAATTAATAATAAATCATAACTAAATACAGAGCAGATTAAAGAGGCAACGTAGGTAAAAGTAAACCTAAACCAAAACATATCGTTGTGAATTTGTTATGAGTTTGTTGCTATTGTTGTTATTTGCACTGAGTTGGCTAAGGAATTGAAAGTCATTGAAGTTTTATATATTCAAATTTCTATATCATTACAGTACTCTAATTGACTCGGAGGGACAAACAAAAATACAAAATTCGAACCGAAATTTCATTTTTTGGCTACCAAATTGTATAATTCTCGAATATGGAAGACGATTGGTGCAACGAGAAATTCAGTGAACTACGTGTGCCCGAATTGCGCCTGGCAGCGCTGAAGGATATACAGAATAAGATATGCATTCAATCGCCAGAGGGAATTGATACAATCGTTGGACGTTTTTTGAGCTCATTAGAGCTTTTTCGTTGTCTCCGCCGTACCGATGAAGTTGGTTGGGAAGACGGCACTGAGATAATAAAATTGGCCAATGAGATTATTACAGCATGTTTGAATAAACTAATGATTGATACAAGACAACCGGAGACAGCAACAATACTACGCCTGGCAATGAAAAACTCACAATCAAATATACGCAGCGAAGCATTTAATTGTTTGCTCAAGGAGCTACGCAAACAGGCGAGCATTTGCGAAGTACAACCGCTGCCAAGCGATGATTTACTGCTTTATTCGCTCGACGAATTGCGTCGACAGGAGACAATGTGTGGCGTATCTGCTATTAGTATACTGACAATAGTGTTGCCGCCACGCATTAAGGAAACCCAAATACACGAATTGCTACTCGCGATGCTAAAGGACAGCGATGTCGTACGTTGTCGCCTCTACGAATTGGCAGTGAAAATTGCTAGAACAAATGTAAATAATCTAAATTCGATTGCATTTATAATCGATGCTGCCATCGCTGAACTTGATAACGATGATGTACTACTGCAGGCGAACATACTCGAGATACTTGTACAGTTAGCCGAACAAAACCACGGCTTGGTATTTATGGAACGTCGCCGTGTATTTGATGTAATTAGCGAGCGCATTAAACATCTTGAACAGAATCCGCTCGACAATATGCTCGTGCCAAGTATTATGAAATTCTTTGGTAAAATAGCCCGTACACATCCAGAGAAAATGATTGGCGGCTATAAACACATGGTTATGTGCCTGTTTGATAGCATACACAGCGGCGATGTGAATCTGCTGCCGGCGGCAATGGATACACTTGCCAATTTGGCTGATTCTCAACAGGGCAAACTATTGATTGATGAAATGTATTCGATATCCATACGTGATGTCTTCGAGACGTACGGTGCACATTTGAAGAATATGGCAGTTGATCTCAAAATAAGATTATTCCATACACTAGCAGCGATCTATTTAGTCGAGGAGACTGTCTTGCCGGAAGTAAGGTATATGTTGTAATGCTAAATTGTTTTTGTTTGTAGTAATTCTTACTAAACATTCATTTTTATTACAGTGAAGTGTTGAAAAAATGGCTACGCTACTTGACCGGCAGCAGTAAAGTGCAAATACTACTCGATTATTGTCGTACACCATTTCCAGATCTGAAAATTGCTTGTCTTGCATTCATCAAGGTATTTTGCAACTATCCATGGGGCGTTGAAGCGGTTAAGAAGACTGCCGGCTTTGTTGAATATCTGCTCGATCGTCGCCTTGAAAGTGACAAAGATGTTAAATATCTGAAATGGGAGGTCATCAGCAGATTGGCCGATAGCAATTCATTTGATGTGCAGGTGCAGTTGCAGCTAACGCGTTATGTGAATGATGGTCCCTATTATGCAACCAGTGAAATGAATGTCGCCGTTGAGGGTGGTGACTGAGCAGAGGCCTTTGCTGTCGTTGTTAACGCGCATACAGATACATGATTATATATGTATGTTTACCGTTAAACGATATAGCCGGCAAAACGGTGACATTTATTTATATATATACATTTTTTTTTTTTTTTGAGGATTGAAGGAGGCGTTAATTATTGGGGGCGCGTGTGCATAAGTTAGTTCAGTAGAATTGAACTCAAATTTAACATTTTCAAAATAAAAAAAAAGTACGCTCGATTAACACACTAACATTATATATATAAACATACATACAAAAAAGAAAACAAAAAAAACATTCATAATACCAGCAACTGGTAACAAAATCATGTTATTTCTAAAGCAAAAAAAGGGTAAAAAAAAAAAGAAAATAGTCAATAAATATAAGAAAAAAATTGATTTATTATATGTAATCTTTATTTGATTTATTTTTCTTCACAGTCGTAAAAAAAAGAACAAATGCTCTGAAGGGGCAATATGACATAAATTCAGTTGACCGCGAAATTGAAAATGTTTGTTGCTTCGTTGTTGTTGTTCTTGTGTCTGTTTATCTTTGAATTGCAAAATGTTAAATAATTCAAAGCAAAAAATCTGCGCTAATTTAAATGCGTCTTCTTATTATTGTTTTATGTTGTGTTTTGTTTTGTTTGCTTGCATGCGAACTCATAACGCCAACGGCAGTGCAGAGCGCAAGTTTCAGTTCTGCCATTTGCCAGTCGCGGGCAATTAAGTACAGCTTCCCATGCAATCTGTACAGGTCAGTTGGTGTGGTTGTTGTTGTTATGAGCCTACGGCTATTTCCGCTCTAGTTTTACGCCCTTTTTTGTCGACGTCCTTTTTTTTTTTTTGTTGTTATTGTTTGAAGTTGCGGCGACAGTTGACGACTCCGAAGACGACAATGATGACGTTTGATTTGCGTTTCTGCAATTAGCATTTTTTATGAACGCGCAAATCAAGATCGCCGCCAACTGCAACATGTGCAGCAGCGGCTGCGGCAGCAACAGCAACAAGCAGTGCAAGCATCATCTCAAGCAGAGCACTTTTTATTTTGTGTTTTCATTTGGCCAGCTGCTTAAAAGATGCACAAACTATCGGTCTGTCTGCCTATCTGTCAACTCAATTGTATATTTGGTCAATTAAAGCGAAAAAAAAAAACAAAAGATAATGTGATTTGCGAGAGAGAGAGAAAGCAAGATCATCTTGTGAAGAACAGCCATTTTGTTTGCTTATAATGAAAAAAAAAAAAAAAAAACAAATTAAACTGAGCTTATCCATTATAGAATTCCAACAGAGAGCGCGAGAAACATGCAAATACGCACACTCGCGCACATACATATATACATTGAAATTTACATTAAAAAAAAAAAAAAAATATTAACAGAAAAAATGAAGAAAATCGCTTTAATTTGATTAATTTGCGTCGCTGTTGCGGCCGCTGACCGATGATGACCAATGATGACAACACCGCGCAAGGCGCATTACATCGAGTGGACGGCCCGATTTAAACGAATGTAGAGCGGCGACCCTAATGATGGGAAATATGCGTTTCGTTTTACGCATACCAAGGCGGGCATGGTGGCGGAGGGGCAATACGGCAGTGCCGCATCAACTTGTTCAACGCCATTTTTTGTTTGTTTGTTGGTCTTTTTTTTCACTTCACCTGCTTTACATAAAACACACATACACACTAACACACTGAGATGCCATGCCGCTTTGCTTGTAATTGCTGAAGTAATTAGTGCAAGTGTTTAATTACTACATACCACTAGTTTTTATAAATGTTGTTGTTATTGGTCGATTTTTTTTATTTTTAAAGAGTTAAAACGACTACCGTATTTGCCTTACCGTTGCTCTCAATGCATTAAACTCTTAAGTGAACTAAGCCAATTTGTTGGGGTTGTTTGTCATCGGTCATCATCACCATCACCATCAACGGCGTCGTCATTGACTGTGGGAATTTCTCTTTGTGCTCCCCTCAAGAACATGCGTCAATTGAAGTGTGTGTCTGGCTAATACTTAAAACCGTAAAAGCAAAAAAAAAAAAAGTGGCCTAATCCGGCCCGGAAAATTTATCAACGCAGTACTACACTAGCCAAAAAAAAAAAAAAAAAAAAAAAGTAACCACTAATCAGCCACAAAACTAGAGATGCACAAAAGGCCCATTGGGAGTTGCGCAAAAGTTTCTTAGACCGCGCCTTCGATAACGTCTCATAGCCGTGAAAAATGTCGACGGTCTGTATGTGTTGTTGTTGTTGTTATTGTTATTATTATTGTTGCGTGTGCCGAGGATTTTCTTTCGCTTCGCTTGAGCATATTTCACGCCTTTTTTGCACATATTTTGCGACATACAACAAACTGAAAAAGCTTCGTGATTCGTGAAATATGCTAAAAAGCAAACACACGGGGGTCGACACAAGTTCTGTTTATTGTTGTTGTTGCTGTTGTTGTATGTGCCAACAACCCCGAAAATAAATGGCAGCCAGCTTACCTAGGAAGAACACGCACTCGACCAACAAAATCCAACACGCTGTCAGGGATTTTCGTAGATTTCAAATTACAAAAGTGATAGCATCGCTAAGCGAACGAACGAACGAACGAATGAACGAACCAACGAGCGACCGAATGAAGGAGCAGCGTGCGGACGGGCGGTCGTGCGGTCGGTTGAGCAACCAACTGACATAGCCTGACGTCTGTCTCGGCTTTCGCTCGTTCGATTGCAATCATGTACGCTGGATAAACGCACACATTAGTGATGCGCTTTAATCAATCGAAACCGATTTGTCGGCTTAACATTTACAAAAAGTGCGCGAGGGAGGAACGACGAGTGAACGAACGAACGATGGCAAAGGAACGAAACGGAACGGCAGTGACGGCAGCAAAAGGCAAACAAGAAGCGGGCCAAAGTTATTTATTTGTTTTTATGCGTCTATTTTGGCTTGTGGGTTGGTGATGATTTTTTTGTTTTTTTTTTTTTTAACTTGACGTGTGACTTTGAAAATTGTGTTAAGCTTTTTGTAAATTGTCTTTCGCAGCGCGCAAACAAATTGAACAATAACAAATTACAAAGAAACAGCTATTTTTTGTTGTTGTTTGATAATAGTTTGCCAAATAAGTTTAACTACTAATTTGTTCTTGCAAATTGTATTAATATTGGTTTGGCTCATGTTTGACACATTTATGTTGACCATGTGTCTCATTGCACTTACTTCGCATTTGCCTACGTTGGAGAAACGGGTGGTTGCGCTTTTGCATTACCTGTCAAATAGTAAGTAATTCTAGAACTAGTTACACAAAGAAGCGCCCTCTGCCAAACAGCAAAAAGTCATGCTCTAAAATCCTGCTTGACTTATGTGCCTTTTTGTGTTGCTATTGCTATTGTTGTTGTTGGCTTTGTTATTGTTAATCTCGTTGAATTGATGCCAACACACTTAATGCGTTAATACATAATTAAATCACCCCCCTCCCCCAACCCATTTAGCCCATTGGTCGCCCTAAGTGTGCACAATCTTTGAGCGCGTGCTTGTAATACTTACCCCTCAACCCTCTCCTTTTCCCTGACTACTTTTTGCGGCATTTGAAATACTCAATTGGTTCACTTTGTGTTGAGATTTTTTTTTTTTTGGTGTTTTGATAAACTTACAGAACCAAAGACATACATAAGTAAATAACTGCCGTCTCTTTGTTGTTGTTGTTCTTAAGCCGCTTTGAGCTGACATAACCTCATTGTCATCAATGCGCTGGCAAACTGCACCCTAATTTTTATTCGGTCTCCTTGTCTTCGTCGTTCAGCCCGCTTACGCGCTCTGCCTTACCATATTCATGCATTCATTCATTCCCCTTTTTTGTTTATGTTCTTATCACTTGGTGGAAATAATTCAAAAATTGCTTACTCAAATTTTATGAAGGTCGCGTGCTTGTTTACTTGCTTGCTTTTGTGATCTTTGATAAAAATATTAATGTATAAATAGTATAAAATATGCGCTTATCCTTTTTGTTGTTTTTGTTGTTGTTGTTGTCGTCCACTCGCCGCCGCCGCCGCCGCCTTTCTGATAAGTACTTTGATAATATGTAAGTATGTATTTAAGTACTAGCAGAATATTTCATATTCCGTTGTCTTTTGTTTTGCTTTATACCACAATTGTTCGTGTTCGTTTATCCGACACACCCCACCCCCCCCAAACACACACAGAGAGAGCACAAAATTATTAAATTGAGATTTATATGCGTCTTGTTTAGATTGTAGAAAGTTTTATGTTTCAATTTTACGGCTTGTGTCATTTTTGTCGCATCGCTCGTTCCCAGCGGCTCTCCTTCCACAGCTTGACAGCCGACGGCCGCAACTTTGTTGTTTTTGTAACCTGAACTTATGTCGCTTTGAACCCGAAACCGTAAATTCTTTTTTTTTTTTTTTTTTTTTTTTTGCTTAGTTAACAGTCAATAATAACAAAAGGGAGCATAACAAGAAAAAGAAAATATTAAACAAATTCATATTGAAATAAATTACGTTTGTGCGATAACAAAGCAATTGTTGGAAATAATAGAATTTAGCATACAAATGCCTTAAAATTTACTTTAAAAGTGTTTTTGCCTTTTATGCATATTAATAAATGTTTATTTTGAAGCAAGAAATAAAATAAAAACTGTTTATCGATTAATGCACATCACTAGCTAATTGAACCTAATGATTAGGCAATTGCAAAATGTATTACTTCCGTTTGCACACGCGCATTCAATCAAACAACACTTACACACACACACAGACACACACACACACACACACACAGGTAGACAAACTCATGTAGTGTGCAAATAATGCACACCTTCTTAATGATTGCATCCAAAATGAAATTGTATTATTTCATTTCATGCTTGGCCATCATTGATAAGCCAAGAAACCCAAGCAGACGTTGAGAAGAAGAAGCAAAAGCAGAAGCAGAAGAAGAAGAAGAGGAGCAAGGCTTTAAAACGAGTTAAAAAAACACAAAGTCAAAGCCAAAGCCGCGCTCATGAATATGTATGTATTGGCAAATACAAAGTGGCATATGCGTTGGTTTGATGAGGTGAGGGGCGGGGCGGGGCAGAGCACGGCATGGCAAGCATGTCAATTGATTTTCATGCACAAGTGTGTGAAGTGTGCAAAAAGGCCAAGAAGCAATTGGCAACAAGAGGGCGTTTATTCAAGCATACATAACGTAGATAAAGACATAGCGGCAGCGCAGAGGTACAAGAAGAAGACGAAGAAGAAGAAGAGTGACTTAAGTGCCACTATTGGAGCGCACAAATTGCCGCATATTTGTTGAGTAATTACGCTTAACTTGTAATAAAGAAGACAAACAATAAAACGAGCCTGAACCGAACACGAACATGAACATGAACAGAAAAGCGAACAAGCGACGATCCTCGCCAAGCAAGACAGACAGACAGACAGACATTTGGTATGTCAGCTTTGCTGGTCGGTCGGTTTGTAGAAAACCAAGAGCCGAAATTGTGTTGTATGCCGAAGCAGAAGAAGAAGAAGAAGGAGGAGGAGGAGTAGCAGGAGGAGCAAGGAACGTTGCAAGTTAAGAAAGTCGTAACATTTTTACAATTTGGTGGCATCAGTTTAGGTTCATGTTCAAGTCACACACACACACACACACACATACACTTGTTCGATCGCGCATACATAGAGACATAATAATAACAACAACAAATGAAAATAAGAAAATAAAATGTGTTCGCAGTTATTGGAAGTTGTTGTTATGTGGCACATGCCGCAAGCAAGCAAGTGTTGGAGCGAGTGAGCGATTGTTGTTGTTGTTGTTGTTGATGTTGCCACGTTGTTGCATCGTTGAATGGTTGCCTTTTGACTTTATGCGAGGGCATGTTGTTAAATTATAACACCTTCATGGCGATTTGCGTTGATTGCGAGCCACGATTTTTGCCAACACTTGCCTTACGCACACACACACACAAACACACACACACATACACAAAAATTGCACAATGGCGTTTAGTCGCGAATCCTGTTTCAACTGTGACGGCATAACTTTCAAACAGTCAAGTTCGGCTTCAACCTCACTCACTCAGTCCGTCCGTCCGTCCGTCAGTTAGTCAGTCACATTAACACCGTACGAATGAAGTCAGTGAAGTTGGCATGCCAGGCCAGGCCAAGCCAGAGCAAACCAGACCTGAACTGCAGCAGCAGGAGCAGCAGCTCAATTGAAAAGCGTGCATAACAAACTCAAATGATGAGGAGCACGGACATATGCACATACACACATACATACATACATATGGCTGGCTGTTCGGTCAAGGCGTTGGAGGGGCGTGGTGGCACATTTGCCATTTCGTTTGCCTTCATTTCATTTAACGCGCATAGCTGATGTACCTTATTGTTATTGTTGTTGTTGTTGCTGCACTGCTGTCAGTTTGTGTATGTGTGTGTGAGTGTGTGTGTGTAGTGCGATTGAAACCGGTCACAAATGCGATATTATGCTAAATGACTATAAAAATCACGTTTACAATCCATTTATGCTGGGATAATAATCCACCACAACCAACCAACCAACAAACCAACCATGCATGCTTGCACGACAAAGACGAAGGTACATGAGAGCAGCGACGACGAAGAGGGACTAACTTGCAAAAAAGGCCGGCATTTGTTTACGCCGCAAATAATTGAGTTATCTGATCCTGAAGCATAATAATACACGTCACTAACTGTGGCCGACAGACAACAACAACAACAACAACAACAACAACAACAACAACAGCAACAGCAATGATCAACTAACTCTAACAGATGCACGTTGGAAAGACGAAAGAAACGAAGGAAGACAGAAAGAAAGAAAGAAGTTGCAAGTGCAAAAATGCCAAACGAGCGAACATTTGCTGTGGACTGGGCAACACTAGCCAGCAACAACAATAACAATATCAACTAAGGCATTCATATTGCGCTCTCACTTGGGCATACACATCGATCGAGAGGTGTACCAAAGTGCGCTTAAAGCGCTTAAATAACACAAGCAACGATTTAAAGCAAAAACAAAATATTTGGCATGGATGAGTCTGGTACATAAGCTGTGCTATGACAACAACAACAACAACATGAAAAGTTGGCAATTTCGATGCGCCGATAGAATGCAAAGCTGAAAATAAAAAAAAAAACAGTAAGGAGTGCAAAGGAACGTTGGCAACATGACTAAATACATTTGTAATATTAGTTACACTTATATACCCACAGCGCGCACACAACACATAAGCCACTATTATGCGTAAACTCACTGGATACATTTAATTGCCGTATGTGTTAGGCAAGCGCGGTCTAACATAAGTGTAACTAATGTTAGAAATGTTACAATTAGCGAAGGTATTTGGCCGATCAAAGTAAAGTGGGACAGTAACAAAGCGTTGTTGTTGTTTTTTTTTGTTGCTGTTGCTGTTCTTGTTCTTAGTTCTAAGCAGATTTGAAGTCTGGCGCAATAAAATAATTAGCAAAATGAATAAAATATGAATTTCATTTGTTGGTTTTTTTTTTTTCTTTTTGTGTTTGTATTGTTTATTATTTATAAAGCAAACGAATTGTTATTAAACTAACATAACAAAAAGATAATGAATAGCTAAAAAAAAATAAATAATAATATTAAACAACAATAACAATAAACAACATGCGAAAATCACTGAAAACGATCATTGGTAAAATAAATTAAATGAAATGAAAGCTTTGAATTAATTTTTGCAAAACGCGCATGAAAAAAAGAAGAAGAATGATGAAGTTAAACAAATAAAAATTGGTATATGAAAAGCGTCTATAGAGACAGAAAGAGAGAGAGAGAGAGATAGAGAGCAGAAGCAAATAAAAACATTATAAAACCAATTAATATTTGAACAAAGCTCCCAGCGGCAAACAATTAAAATCAACTCAGAAGAAGGCGGCAGCAAAAACAACAACAACAACCACAGCAAAGAGTTGCCGTGAGTTAAAAAAAAAAATAAACCGCCGAACTTAACCTCAACTCATCATGCTCCTTTACACAGCTCAACTACACACACATACATATATATATGGACAGACCGACTGACAGATGGACGGACAGATATGTTCCTACAAGCATAAAATCATTTGCGCACGATGAGCGAACGAATGAAATTTTATTGAGATCTCAAGATGCAAAGTGATTTGGATTTGATTACCTTTTCCGTATTGTTGTTGTTGTTGTTCGTATTGTTGGTTGTGCCGCGTGCAACGTTTGTCGGCGCTCGTTGTTTGCGCTCTTTAAACACAGCAGGCGGCAACAACAGCAATAATCACAAAAGCAACAACAACAACAATGCTGATGTTGAATTTAAGTGCGGGACGCTGAAGGTGTGAAAACCCTGCTGGGTTTTAATGTTGTTAATAAGAAGCACGAGGTATGTAAGTGTGAGGATAAAGATTCCTGACAGACAGACAGACAAACATATCAGACTGCGGTTTATCTATTTATTATTATTATTATTGTTGTTGCTGTTGCACACATTTTCGTTTTAGTCAGCATGATCATTGAACAATTATTGTGTAAAATGTTAAATGAATTCGGCATAAAACAAAGTAAACAATGAAAAGCAAGGTGAGAAAGTGGCTAAAAGGATGCATGACTTTACATATATGTACATATTTATATTATAACTAAGTTATGTATAGCGAAATAAATTTTATTGTATGTACAACAAATCATTATTGATAAGTATCTTACTAACTAACTGACTGACTTGCGTCAATATCATTAGTTAACCCTCACGGCAGGACCTAGGAAAGCAAGGAAAAAAACCAACAACAACAACAACAACAATAATAACAATAACAAAACCACACACATAACAAAAGTGTCACTTTCATGCTCCTCAGGGGAAGACTAAAGCAGACAAATGCCTTTTGTGAGCAAATTCATTGAGTTCTATGCCCTGTGACCTCAGCGTCAGCGTCAGCGTCAACGTCGATGTCGACGTCATTGTCGTTTTTATTTCATTTCATTTCATTTATTTATTTCCACATAGCGCCAAAGAGCGAAAGAGAAAAATAGAGGTTGAGGGAGAGGGAGAGAGAGCAAAGTGTGAATTCGTCATTAGGCCCATAAAACTGCAATGAGCCAAAACTAAAACTAAAACATGACAAATCACATTATATAAAAGAAAGTATAAGGAAACCAGTAAGGGCGTTATAGTCGAGTATACTCTCTGCATAATACCCTGTACACATGGTAGGCCGTGCTACATCCCAAATCTGTAAAAACATATTGATCTCACATCGGCCGTACAAATAGTGTTCATAAAATCAAGAAAATCGGTCAAAAATTCATGGATTTTACGAAAAATTTGAGTTTGTAGGTCTCTCAGGGGTAACCATCAGAATGGGGGAAAAATTATGGTATGCAGTTTTGTAGATCTATACATACTGAGTCTACATACCGACTTTCATGTTTGTATCTTTTATAGTTTAGGAGATGTAGTGATTTTAAGTAGAATAAAGTGGAATATTTTAGAAATTTCAGTTTGTTGGTCTCTGAGGGGTAAACATCGAAGAGAGGAAAAATTTGTGGTATGCAGTTTTAAAGATGTATACTTATTGAGCTTGTACACAAAATTTCAGGTTTGTACCTTCAATATTTTTGGAGATACAGCGTATTTTAGAAGTGGTAAATGAAGGGGTAGGGGAAAAATGTGGTATACAGTTTTGAAGACTTATACATATCTTATCGGGTGTTGAAGTTATAGCACTTAAAAAAAGTGTGAGGTGCTCGATGGGCCCCCTCCCCTCCTACTGTGCATTACATACTTTCGGTTTCAAACAAACTTAATATACCCTGACACACTCTATGTGCCAGCAGGATATCCAGCAGGAAGTTTTTATATGAGACCAGCCGCATTGCTTTGCCAGGGCCTTCCGGGCCTTCCTGAAAGAACTGTTGAGTAGTAATGATGCCAGTTAGTGTAGCTAAGACAACACTGTTGTTGGCATACGTTGTCAGACAGCCAAGTGTGTGTGTGTGTGCGTGCGTGTGTGGAAGGACATGTACATTACAATTGACATTCATTGGCTCGTTTCGTCTATGCCATTCACACAACAAAACCCAACACATTCTCTTCACTTACCACAGCCGCAATACTCACCACACTTGTCGTCCTCTGCTGCTGTCATACATACTCGTACATGTAACGATACGGCGCTTTAATGCTCGCTTCAATTTGTGGTTTTTTTGTGCACACACACACACACACACACACACTCACACACACATTCACAGCATCGCATTCATTGTCATTGCTGCGATTGATTTTACACGACATTTTTGGTTGTTGTCGCTGTTTTTTTTTTGCTCCCTCACCAATGTCTATTTTACTACAACAAGCCGCATATATGTACATATGTACGTATGTGTGTGTGCTCCACATCGCCCTACCACACGATACCCGCCAGCCGAACCTTTTGGCGCTTTGTTGTTGGTGGTTGATTTTTATAGACGCCATGTTATTGTCTCCTTTACGTGGCTGTCATTGTTGTTGGTTTTTGGTTGTTGTTGTTGTTTTTGTTGTTGTGCTGCTCTCTTATATTGGCAAAATAAATTACGTTGTAATTTGTGTCACTCATGTCGTAGTCGCTCGTCTATACGTTTGTCGTCATTGTTGTTGCTGTTGTTCCTGTTGTTGTTGTTGTTGCTGCTGCCGTTGGTAATTTGATTTTAAGTATCTGCCTTGCCGTCAGGCATTTCACTTTAGTGGGTGGGTGTACGAGTATGTGGGGTAAGCAGGTTGGGGACGAATTTGGTTGTAAATGTTAGCAAATCTGTTGGTTATTGTATTGTTGATGTTGTTGTTGTTGTTGTTTGTCGTTCGTGCCTTTGCCTATGCCGTCTACTGTTACTTTCGCTTCCTACCACTACACTCATCCTTATCATTGTTCTTCTCATCCGCTCTCGCCGCTCTTCTATTGCCTATCATTGTCACTGCTGCTGACATTGTTGTCTTATGCATTCTTCTTCTTCCTTCATTACATCCACTGCTACTACTTGCTCCCCGCTTTGTTGTCTTCTCTTATTCATTATTGATGTCATTGTTGTTGTTGTTGTTGCTGTTGTTGTGTTTGTTATTGTTGGTGCTGTTGCTGTTGCTTATTTAAAGTTGATGGTGTGTGAAAAAATGTGAACAGATTGTTATGTAATTGAGTTTTAGTGGTTCTTTTGGCCTTTTTGTGGTCTCTTTTACTGTCGCCGCATTGATTTCATTCCAACCAACCAACCAAACACCCCCGCATCACATCACGCGCTCGCTCATAGTGTGGGTGTGTAAGTGAGTCAGTCTTATTGGCATATTGTCGCATTTATTTTCTACTGATTTGATTTTTGATTTTTTCATTTTCGTTTTCTATTTTTGCGTATTTGCCTTATTTTGTGGTTTCAATGATATAGTTGATTTTGTATTTTTTTTTTTTTTTTGGTGTCCTTTTCATGCATCACTGCAGCAAAAGGCGGTTTGAAGTTAATGAACAGCGACCGACTAAAGGTGTGTGAGCGAAATAGAGCGATATTCATTTATTAAATGTTATTGCAAGCTGCAATTTGTAAGTAAGTTAAATAAGACATCAAATAGTTCAACCAGGTGCCACAACAACAACAACAACACCAGCAACAACAATGTAGAGCGGTAAGGCTCGGAGGGGCGTAAACAAGTGCAACGAATTTTGTATATTAAAGCAACACTTTAGTGTTGCCGCCAACGCCATCAGCAACAACAACATTATCATCAACTGTCAGTTGAGTTCATTGTTGGTAAAAGTGCTGAGAAGTTGCCATGCAATTAATCAAAATTTAATTTAGTCGCCGAAAGAGAGCAAAAAATTAAAAGAAAAAGAAAAATTATGCCGACATGGAAGTTTTTTTTTCGACTTCAAGAAGAAGAAGAAGAACAAAAAAAAAGTAATTAATCACAGCGCACACGCACACACATAATACATACAGGTGAGAGACGAAGAGCATCAAGTGCACCGCCGGCAACCCGCAGCTGTGCACAGCACATAATAAGAGGCGCCCGAAATACATACATGTATGCCCAATTCACTCACACACACACATCGCCGCTCTTCTTCGTTGCGCTGCTCATCAGCAGCAGCAGCACAGTTGCATGTCATCGTAGTCGGCAGTCGACGCATAAAGCACGAAATTAATGAAAAGTAAGAATGCATTCAGTAGGTGGTGTGGGCGCGAAATAGAGCGAGTGACATCAATTGGCCATTATCGATAAACTGACTGATATTGACAATCGTTATCGAAACAATTAAAATGTTATGTAAAATTTCATACGTTTGTTCATTGCAGAGAATTGTTAGAGAATATGCAAGTAAAATGACTAAAACGTTTTGTAGATCATATTAAAAATAATCAAAAGACACACACACACACACGCAAGCATGCATGCATATTTATTACACATTTGAGGTTATGTGCTATATTTATTGCCATAATTTTACGCTTTTAACCCCCCGTAAGTAACACGAGGGTTGAATCAATGACTGACAGACAGACAGACAGTCATACTGCATTTCATTTATTTTTATTATTTGCGTTGACAAATCATAAAAAAAAAAAAAAAATAAAACCAACAAGAAACCGCAACAAATTTTTTGTCATGTAATATCATGTGTGCACTTGTGTTTTTGCCTCTGCCCAAACTGTTCCTCCCCTCGGTGCCCTAAAATATATTACTGTGTTAACAAAACGTTTTGTGGGCGTGTCAAGCGCCGCAAATTAGTGACATGTGTTAAAAACATCATTTAACAAGCGAGAAAATCAAAACGCTCGACTACATTTTGTTTTTGTTATTGTTGTTAATGTTATTTTTGGTTGTGTGATTTCGTTGCGCTGCATATGTTGTATGGTTGATCGTTGTTGTTACTATTGTTGTTGCAGCACATTCGTGTGGACAATTAACACGCTCATTACGGCATAATCGAAAGGCCAACTGTCATCATCGTCATCGTCATCATCATCATCGAATCGAAACGCAATGAAACAAAACGCCGGAAAACCACAAAAACGTTAAGCACTTCGAAACGAATCGAATCAAATCGTTGCTGAGGATACTAAATTATATAAATAAATATGTATGTACAAAGCAAGTGATGATTTTTATTGCGAAATCGATTTAAGATTCATTTGCGGATTTGATATTGCCTTGAGATACTTACATACATATGTACATATATAGATACAATTGCGGTCAAAAAAATAAGCATAGCAATCCTGCTAATAATGATGTACGGAACAGTCTCAATAATCCAAACAATTAGTGGTCGGCCAATGTCCGAAATATATTAATACAAACCCCAAAATATTGAGTTACAGAGAGAACAATTGAAAGCAAGTTTGTGTCCGAATTATCGAGACTATACTATATTATACTATATCCTGGAATCATGCTGTCATATTTAAGTAAGTTGAGTCTTCCAAAGGTAGGAAAAAACAAAAAACATGAGCAACTTGCCGAAGAAGTGACTTGTGCCCATCAGTTGAGATCTATTGGTATGGCTAACAAAGTCTCCAGATCTCAACTTAATTAAGAATTTGTTGTGTGTTGAAAATTCGTCCTTTTCGAATTTATTAAGATACTTGAAATCCTTACAGAACGAATACTGTACATGTAAATGAAAAAGTTTAAAGTAAAATACATAATAATAAAAATGAGCTCGAATTCAAGTGAAATTTAAAGAAATAAGGCTCTTCAAAACATCTTTCAGGACTTACAGTGCCTTTCAGATACTTTTTCATTGAATTTTGCTTAAAATAACTTCAAATTCTAATGTAAAATCAAAAATTTCACACGTTTGCTTACTTTGCTTAGCGCCAAAAATTCCCGTTATTGCAGTTTGTGCATTGAAACCGTTATTAGTTGGCAACAGTTATTTCCCAAAGTTTTCGTTTCGTTACACGTTTTGATTTGCACACAAAAACAATCAACAAATAATTTAAAATAATCTCTTTTTAAATGTTAAATGAAAAATTAATGTTTGTTTATATTAAAGTTTTTCATTTTAATTTGCTAATATTTTTTTTTTTTTAATTGTTGTTGAACCGTAGGCAAAATACCGCTTTGAGTTAGGGGACGTCCATAAATTACGTGAGGTTTTTTTTCTAGAAATTTAGACCCCGCCCGCCCTCTTGATGAGATTTAGTGAGATTTTGACGAACCCCTACCTCTGAATCTCACATGAGATTTTGCTGAAAATTTTATATAAAATTTTTTTATTATTTTTTTGCTTTAATTTTTGAAAAAAAAAAAGTAAACTAGTGAACTAAAAAAATCACATGAGATGTCCGATGAACCCCCCTTCCCATAGGTGAGATTTTGCTGAATCCCATTTTATTATTGCAAACTCCATTTTGTGTTTTTTTTTATTATGCTTTGCGAAATGTCATAGAAGCTTTTAATAAATTGAAATTGTATTTATTGTTATTTTTGTTGTTGTTGGTTTTGCGAGAGGTCATTGGAAAGGCACAGCATTATTGGTGGGTGGTTTGGTTGCTTGCTTGATTGCTTAAATGTTGATTGAAGGACATGTATGTAGGTGTGTTTTTTTGTAATTAAAAGAGGTCAATAGAGCGGAAAAGGGGCGGGAAGTGGGCGGTAGTCGACAGATGTCATTTCATGTGTCAAATGGGTGCAAAAAAATAGAGCTAAAAATAAATAATTAAAATTCATAATTTTGTTCAATTTTGTTGTTGTTGTTGTTGTTTGTTTTCTTTTTGCAGTTCACTGTATGAGAACAAAGGTCTCCAAAGACCGAGACTCGACGCCTTTGTTGGACTATGTTGGGATTGGAACAAGAAGAAGAGTAATTGAGAGGCAGCGTATCACGACAACAACAACAACAACAACTTCGTGACGAGTTTTAATTAAATTTTTGGCAAATAAAAAAAAAAACCAATACAATAACAACAACAATAATTGAAGCAATGATAAAATTGAAGTGCACAAACAACAACAAGAATGTCTATCCTTCTCTTCCTCTGTCTCTCTCTGTCGCTGTGTGTGTGGGTGTGTGGAATGGTGGAGTGAGAAGGGGAGGGGGAGGTCGTTTTCGATGGACTGAATAAAAATATTAGTTTCTGCATATTTGTTGTTGTAAATGTTGTCTTTTTTTAATTATTTTTTGCTTAAATGACAAGTTGTGGTAAATTGACACACACACACACACATACACACACAAACGCACTAGACTTGATGTCATTAATAAAATTAATATATTCTAAGGGCAAAATATATATGTAAGTAAGTATGTGTCCACATATATACATATATGAGGCATGTAAGTGTGTTTGTATGCATGTGTGTTGATTATGGTATACATATATTAAAATTATCATTACTTCAAGTCGCTCATTTTGTATATTTTCATTAATATTATATAACTACTTTCAACTTCGTCATGAAGTTTGTATTACACAAAGCGTTTATGCTTTGGATTTGTGAACAGATCAGATCAGATCATACACATTCATCATACACATACATCAGATGTATACACAGAGAGAAAAATCCAAGAATCAAGTTGATGCATGCGAATTTTGGTTTTGAATTTGAATCCAGCAGTTCTTCGAGAACTAATAGTGAGTTTTAATAGGGGATGTCATAGGCAGGGGTCAATTGTCACAATTCTACCACTTCCGTCTCGTTACCGAACTAGTTCTGCCGTACCAGTTTGGGGTATATGAAAAAAGAAAATGAGACCATCTTAAGTGACTGAGTAATTGTTTTTTTTTTTCACTATAAATTATAATTGGCTATTTTAATAACTTTATATTTTATTGTTAATAACAATTAATTTGATAAACATTTAAATTCTGGTGGCACTGGGGTCCGGATATTTGATACATTTTATTTATTTGAAATATTTTTTTCAGACAATATATGTAAGTATGCTATATAATTTGATACTGCCTAAATTCTGTCCTAAATTCGATTGATGAGATATAGTTTAAACTATCGAAAAAGGGACAATTGAGACAACGAGAACTGCTGGGAATTTAAGCACAAATCTCGTTTATTTCATGCACATTTAGATCAATTACAACTTCAAGTATGATCTATGCTGTTCTCGAGCCGGGATATAATGATATGTGTTATTTCTTGTTGTTAAGAAGTTGTTACAACCATGTCTAGTCTGTCTGTCCCAACGTCAGAACGTCAGAACCTTACAAATATTGGCAGATTAGATGCCAGAACACTTTAGGCGTTGAAAGCCAAAATTGACGCGATCGATCGAAATTAGAAATGAGATTAAATTATGTATGCCGTATATTTAAAATTTGTAATTTCAGACTCCCTGCAGAAGGCGAAAAACACGCCGAAACGCGTAGGAGGCATAAAGAGATGGTTTTAAGATAACTAAAATATCCTTTATTAAATAAAACTGGCCAAAACAATCCGCAGAAAAATTGGAAAACATCAAGAAGCTCTTGAGTTTGCTACGAATTCTGCAAAATCGAATTAAATTTTACTAAACTTTGAATTGTTTTGTTTTAAAGAAAATTTTCTTCAATAAAAACAAAAAAATTCAATTCTTTGCCAAACATAAATCAGAAGTAAGTAATATGAAAAAAGAAACATTTATAAATTATAATAATAAAGTAATAATAACCCAAAAAAAAAAACAAAAAAAAAAGAAGAAGGGAAGGCAGTGTCGGCTTGAAAGCTTTGAAAGCTGACAACAGTTGGCAACAAAACGCCCAAAAAGCAAAAACAAAAACCAAAAAAAAAATGTAAAGAAGATGGCGACAAATTGGCAAGGACATACATACATATATACATACATATGCAGAGAGCATGGCCGTCAGAGCGAGAAAGACGCAGCGAAACGAGAGCGAACGCAAGAAAGTGCAAAAGGCATATGCAAGAATTACACCCACGCGGCGGCTGAGGAATGCTCTGACTGTGACTGTGACTCTGACTGTGTAGAAGAAGAAGAAGAGCACATGCATACATACGTACATACATACATGTATATAAGCGCATCGTTAAAGCGGCAGTGGTGACTGAGGCTGTGACTGTGACTGTGACTGAAACAGCGGCCGTGCAAGTGGAAGAGGAAGAGTGCGAAAATGAAAAAAAAAGTGGCAAACGATAATAAAATGATTCATGCGCACTTCTTGTACATGCGAACAGCATCAATGTGTGTGTGTGTGTGTGTGTGTGTATACAAAGAGATGCTGCTGCGGTTGTTGTTGTTGTTGCTGTTGCTGTTGTTTTGGCTTTGCATGAATGCGAGGCGTTTATGTTAACAAATTAAAAGCAAATTGGTCGCCGTAAAGTCTCCCATTGCGACAAGACACACACACACACACACACATGTACATATATTATGTGTTTGTTTGTATATATATTTGTGCTTTGTTGATGATGCTAGCATATGCAATATTTGTGTGTTGTGTAAGTGCGACAGAGTAAGCGTTAGCGTGTGAGCGAGTAAGAGAAAATAAAAATCGAAAATTATAAATAATAATAACAATTGAAAATTCAAAATTTAGCGCTGCATGTTATTACACACAAACACACACACACACACATATATAATACATACACGTACATAACAGCAAAATGTATTTTTTTTTAATTAGAATTATTTATGACATTTTATTGAATTTAAAGTTAATTAAAATTAATAAAAAATAATTGTTAAATGAAATTTATTAATTTTTATCACAATTTGCATGTGTGTGTGTGTGTGTGTGTGTGCTGTTTCAATTAGTATATCAGCAAACGGCAATAAGAAGAAGAATAACTTCCAAATGTGAATTGCTTTTTATTATTGTTACAAGAATTTTCAATAAAAGCTAAAAAAAAAAAAAAAAGAAGCAAATACTAAGCGTATAAAGAAGAAGAGCACACACAAACACACACACATTAGCACAAGTGTATATAAAAGCAATTGATGTCTATGAAACCGCAGTAGCAGAAGAAAAAGAAGCTGCAGACACTTACACTCATATGTATATGTATGTGTATGTGTATATACAAAGTAGCAAACAAGTACAAATAATAATTTTATGAGTACAAATTGAAAAATGCCGCATAACTCCGCCCCTGAAAAAGTTGTTTCAACGTCGTCATTACTTAACTACACACACACATACACATACACCAACAAACACTTAAGACTCAAATTGAAAACACACACACACACACACATACACACATGCACAAATTTAAACGAGAGCAACAATGAAGCCAAAGGCGATGGCGCAAGAACAACAACAACAACAACAACAAATGCACAAAAAACAACAAATAATTACAACAACAACAACCATTACATACATTAAATTTCCCAGTATTTTTGCATGAACACATATAGTTGTCACACTCGCACTTATTACTAAATATATATGTATGTATAAGCAAAGTGACGTGCAATTTGTGTGAGCAAGTGAGCAAGGCTGATCTGTGTGTGTGTGAGTGAGTGAGCGACATTTAACTGCCGCTATATTTGAATTTCTTATAAGAATTTGTTTTTGCTGTTTTACTTAAGCACACACGCATACATACACATTTATATCGTGGCTGTAATATTAAAACGCACGACGTACGCACGCACGCACGCATGCATGCATGCATGTTTGCATGCTGCAATATTTCTTATGTTGATGAATTTCTATTTCACTCGCACTAAGGTAAACATTTAATTTGTTGTTGTTGTTGTGGTTGTTGCTATTGCTGTGTCGTTTAACAATATGGCAACAATCTCAGCCACTTCTTGTTCTTGTTTTTGTTGTACGTAAAACAGTGCTGGTGGTGGTGGTTGTTTGTGGTGGCAACGGCCGCAAAGCAACAGCAACGTTGATTCGTGCACACACACACACACACATGCACATGCATAAGCGCCGCACAGAGCAGACATCTTCGTCGTCATTGTTATTGTTTTTGTCGTCGTCATGCTTGTCGTATTCGTATTCGTGTTCGTGTTCGGCGTCGTCGTTGTTGTCGTTGTCGTCGTCAGTGCCGTTGCGCTGCCTTGATCGTTGCCGTCGTCGGTTTCCTCGCTTTGCTTATCGTCGGCTGCGCTCATTTCAAATTGAATTATCGTTGCGTGCGTTTCGTGCGTTCTCCGTTAGCGCCGTGCATGTATTCAAAAACAAATTTTTTCACCGGGACTATTTGTATTTTTTTTTTTTTTTGGTTTCTGTTCTTTTCGTTAGTCTGTTTTTTCTCGCCGTAAATTCGTTGTCAACGTACATTGATTTATTAAATTAAATAATAAAATAAATAATAAAAAAGAAAAAAAAAAAAAACAGAAGTTTTGCCGGCCGACGGCAAATTGCAACAACTCAAGTAATAAGACTACGAAAATTTGTTTTTTTTTTTTGCACGTGCATAATTGTGTTAGTGTGTGTGTCTTCTGTGTGTGTGTGTTTGTGTTTGTGAGCCTTTGACTAAGCCACGAATTATGGCCGACGGCAGCAGCGGCTGTCTTTATCTAAAGGCTTATTGCTAATAATTAATTAATAATAAATGCAAATAGCAATAATAACAAAGGCTAAATAACAACAACAACAAAAACAAAACAAACAAAATAACTATTAAAAACAAAATATGTCCTTACGTCTTGTTTAATATTGTTTGGACTTTTAAATATTATTTTTTTTCTGTGTGCCATTAATGCAATAATGGTTTTGGAGCAACACAAACAACAACAACAACAACAACAGCAACAGCAGCAACGCAAAGCAAATCAACAACAACAGCGACAAAAACAATTACAACAACTGCAACAATTGCAAGAACAACAACAGCAAGAACAACAACAACAATTGAAGAGTACATTTAACGCAAGCATAAGCAGCTTCAGTAGCGGCGGCATTGACAGCGACGGTGACGGCGACGTCGAATTCGAAGGCGACGGCGAAGCATCGCGCACAAGTTCCATAAGCACGGGCGTCGGCAGCGTCGGTGGGTGCGGCAGCGGCGGAGGAGCGACAGCAGCCGCGGCAGCAGCAGCATTGGTCGCGGCCAGAGAGGCGGCATTGTCGATAACAACAAGCCTCGTGCATCATCATCAGCAGCAGCAGCAGCAGCAACAACAACAACATCAACATCATCATCATCATCACCAACAACACCATCATCAACATCAACATCAACATCATCAACATCACCACAGTGCGTTAACAACAACAACAGCGGCCGGAACAACAACAATAACGCCGCGTTCGACTAATTCGCCCTTCGCAACAACACTGACCGCAGGCGCAGCAACAACAACAACAACAGCCGCGACAGCCACAGCCAACGCCATTGCGTCGACAATCGGCGCCGCTCGTGCCAGCGTCGTTATGCCGTCCTCCGAGGGCCTCCATCCCACGGCAGCGCTGCAATTGTACGCCGCGGCCGCACAATTGGCGCCCGGCGGTGTACGCGTGCCGCCCTGGGGTCCCTTTCTGCAGTTCGGTGTCCCTGGCGTCTTCGGCCCGAATGGTCCGTTTATGAGCGGCGTCGGCGGCGGTGGTGGCGTCGCTGCGGCCGCCGGTGGCAGTGTCGGTGCAGCGGCAGCGGCTCGTGCACGTTTTGTGGATGCAACAACGCATCCGGGCGCCTCAGCGGCGGCCGCAGCAGCAGCAGCGACACAAATGGCCGCCGTCAATGCCAGCAATGCGTTTGCGAATCTAACGGGACTCAGTGCGGCAATGCGCAATGTATCGGCGGTGCAGACAAGCGCTGCGGCGGCGGTCGCAACGGTGGCGACCATACAGCATCGCCTGATGATCGGCAATCGACAGAATTTGCCGCCGGCGGGTCCGCCCAGTGAGGGCTCCAATGAGGATGGCGGTAAGTTTATGTATGCTCTCTGACACAACAAAAATGCCCAAGACATTTGCCTGTAGCGTGCACAAGTGCAAATCAATCAGAAATGAATCTAAAACAATTTCGATTTTTCACTAATTGAATGAATAAGCAAAAAGATGGAAAAAAGTATTTGTTGTAAAGGTCGTTACAACGTCGAAAATAAGAAGAAGAAGAAGAGTCGTATTGGTTGGCTTGAGTTGAGTAGAGTTCCCCCTCAGTGGGCGCCTCAGCCAAGAGTCATCGAACATTTTGCACAGAACTCGGACTCAAATGTTAAACAAATGTTTATTTGTCTGTCTGTCTGTCTGTCTGTCTGTCTGTCCGTCTGTCTGACTCGTCTCAATCAAAGCTCAAACTGATAATCGCAGAAGCGTTTGCGATCTGATAAGTTTGTTGATGGGTAGCGGGTTGAAGCGGGTTGAAGCGGCGGCGGGTGTGTGGCGCCAACGATTGATTATTAGTTATTATTATTATTATTATTTTGTTACATTCAATAAGATTTAATTATTTGTTATAAGTTGAAAATTGATTAAAAGTTTATCAATAAAAACAATAAATAATAATAACAGCAACAACAACAAAAAACACACTTTGTAAGCAAAGCTAAGTAAGAAGAAGAAAAGGTAGAGGAAAAAGAGCTTTAAAATCGACAAAATTTTGAAGAGTCTTATGGGACAGATTGAACGCCTATTGCTAGAGTTCATTTGTGAGTAGGGAATACAAACCCGGCAATATTTTTTAACCACGCGATTACGGGATTTATGAAAATTAATCCCGGGATTATCCCGTAGTAGTATGTGTCTTCTAATTGGGTTGAAATAAAAAAAAACTTCAGTTATGTCTTAAATGAAATAGGAAACGAAGTAGGATATAAAAAAGTAAAGAATTATTGTATATTATATGTCTCGCAAACACATTTCTGTTCGGCTTGAAAATTTTACACGGATTCTTCTATGGGTGCTCATATTTTCTATTATGTATAGATTGCTCACTGTGAACATCAAGCCTGCTTCGTATTTTATTGCCAATGTAAGCAGCAGCTGAAAATGTTCCTTGCAAAAATTCATAACCGATAATTCCATTTGTACTTCAGGTCATTAGCCAAATACAGTCCCAGTATTTTCGGTATCAAAAAACGACCGGGCTCCCGGGTTTGTATTCCCTATTTGTGAGGCCGAGTACGAAACAACTTTCCATTTGGATTTCTTATTTAATTGTTTCTAATAAGAATTTGATAGATTACTTTTTTTTCTGGTGTAATTATAAGAGATTACATTAATTAATTCAAATCTGTCACTTGGGTTTTGTACAAAAGTTCGGCAATGAAATAATCGAATCTTTTCTTTGTTTATCGTTCATTTGTTAAAACAACGTCAGCTGTTTTTTTCTAATTTCATAATTAATTACTATAATTAATAATAATAAGGTTTATATGACATTCAGATCTTTAGAACATCATGGTCTTTTGTGAGGCATCATTCAGCCATTAGAATAGTTGATGGTATTTGTTAGTTGATGTCTTCAAGCAACATTGGATAAGGTGTGTTTGGTGTGTCTAGTCAGATATCATAGCGCTGGACAGTTCCAGATTAGTGTTGTTGCAGTGTTACTCAAATTTCTTCTTCTTTCATATCTCTCTGAGATTTACGCCGTTTACTATATTAATTTCTGTTGATTTCGTTGATCCATGGCATTCTTCATTATTTCCACTCTGCCTTATGGCATAAGCGTCTCATAAAGAATGTCGTTATTAAGGGTTTTTTTTTATATAAAAAATATATTATATATTTTTATATATATTTTTTTTTTATAAGATAATAAAATTCTATCAAATTAGTTTTTGTATATCTTTTTATTTGGACCTTAAACTGTGTAAAAAAAAAAATTCTTATTTTCCATTTCTTATATATATTTTTTTTAAATGAAACTAGACACCCAAACAAAAAAGTAGGTCACTGGTCATGGTGATAGCGGCTGTCCATGTTGTCCGAAATGAAAAACCCCAATGGATTATTATTCAGGAGATCTGTCACTATCGTCCGTACCAAAGGCAATGAATTTCATTGAAAAAACAGAGAAATGGCGGACTGTCAAAAAAAAATTACGAAAATCGCAGTTTTTTTTTTCAAAATTGCTTTAAAAAAATAGGGAAATATTTTCGAAAAACAAAAAAACGGTTTTGGTACGGACGATAGCCATTAATGTGTAGAAGAACTCTGCCAAATTTCGAAGCAATCAGTCGAATAGTTTTTTCTCTAGGATCATCTTCTTTATTAATAGAAACTTCGATCTGAAATTTTCACAGCATATTTTCAATAGTATTTTCTATTATCGAAATATAAAATTTTTTTTTTTTGAAGTCGTCACATGAGAATAACCCCTTAATCAAGACTGGATATTTTTCAGATATTTCGCAATAATAGAGTTTTTTTTTGTTATTGTTTTTTTTTGCAAAAAAAGTAGATTAATTGGCATTTAATCAAAATTGTTGTTATTGGTTTTCGTTGTTTTTTGTTTTTGTTGTTGTTGTTGTTGGTGTTTATTTTTTCAACCCACATGAGATTCATTCAATTTATTCTTCTATCCTTTGCGCACTCACACACTAAGTCAGTTAGTCACTCATAGTGCCGACAGATTGAGTTGCTGTTGCTGTTGTTGTTGCTGTTGTTGTCGCTGTTCTTGTTGTCGACTCTGCTCCCACTAAGTAATTAATAATTTGATTTGTTATGAGATAAGATCAAATCTGTCTGATCATTTTTATGCGCTTATGAAAAATCATATATGTAATAATAATTTTGTAATATTTTTTTTTTTGCTTTGAATTTTATGTGAAGAAATGTTGGGCGCGACGTATTGGATGATGGAGTGTGGTGGGGTGGGTTGGGTTTGGTAGAGTTTTTTTTTTTGATTTTTGATAACTTACTTTTTTGCTAAGGCACACAATAACAACAACAACAAGCTCATTAATCATTACTGCGTGCATGGAAAGAAAGATGTCGACATCAACGACGACGGACGACGACAGACAGACAAACAGACAGACATGATGAAAATCTGTTGTTGTTGTTGTTTTTGTTGTTTTTAGTTATTTGAAACTCGATTTTGAACTTATGCCGCTCCTTCCCTCCCCTTAACACTTCCTCTTCGTCTTCCTCTAGCTAACAACAACAACAACAAGAAGAAGAAAATTCAAACAATTCATTCATCATTTACACACGAGTCAGTCGTGTGGACTGCCACACTGACTGTCCGTCTGTCTGTCTGACTGTCTGACTGTCTTCTTGGCAATAACAGCAAAGGAGTTAAATGAAAGACAACAACAACAACAACAGCGACGAAGTGTTTAGAGCGGGCAAGCAGCGTAAGAAGAAGAAGATGAAGAGGGAAGAGACGAGGAAGAGGAAGAGTATAAGGTAGAGAAAATGGCATTTCAAGCCGGAAATGAAAAAACTGTCATAAAATGATCGAAATCATTTATCATGCGATTTTTTTTGTTCGCACTGCTGCTGTTGTTGTTGTTGTTGCTTCTTCTTCTTCGTATTACTCCTTCATCATGCCACGCAACGCCACACCTTTCTTCTTCTTCTTCTTTATTTTTTGTCTATTTTCGCTTCACTTGCTAAAGAAACCATTTTGTATGTGTCTTGTTGTTGTTGTTGTTGCTGTTGCTGTAATAATTGTAATGAATTTAAAATGAAGCGCACAACTTCCGGTCTTGTTTTTGTTGTTGTTTTTTTTTCTATACACGAAACGGAAATGATTTTTTGCTCTTCACGTACAACTGTTAATTTTGGGTCATAATTTTGTTCTTATTTTGTTTTTGTTGTTGTTGTATTTTGATGATGATGAATTTGTTTTTATGCTTTTGATTGAAATGATTGTTTGAAACTGATTTGAATTTAAATCGAATTGAGATGAGTTGAGATGAATTCTTCTTCTTTGTTTTCAGTTTCTTCTTCTTTTTCTTCTTTGTGATTTTTTTCAAAGTTCTTGATAATAAAATTTACTGAATTTTCATTAGATTTTTATGTTCCCCAATATAATCCACCGATATAATACATTAAGCTGTTAGGCCACTCTAGAGCAGGAAAAAATAGACTGTTTTTGGATTAATTTTTTTTTCTAGAAAAACTACAAAATAAATCGAAATTCCAATTATGAACATTTATTGTATGTCTTATTAGCTATTTACAAGAATTTTTGTTAGAATTTTTCCTTACAAAGTTTTCACTTTTAGAGGTCCACGGCCGGATCAACAGCTCCTATAATTTATGAATTATAACTAGCAAGCTACAGAAGTACGTGGGGGTTTTTTGATATTTTAATTTTCTGCAAAATTCAAAGTGAAAAGTGCAAAATTTGCCTTAAAAATCATCAAATAATTGTTAATAACAAATAAACTATGCAATTTAAAAAAGAGATCCTACGTACTTTCCAAGTTATGTTCAAAATTTCAAGTAAGTCGGTTGAAAATTGTAAGAGGTTTGTTTCCGGCCAACTCAAAAAATACAGTTTTGAGATAAACGCGTTTGAAGTTTTGTGTTTACTTGTAGTAGTACTAGTAGGCCTTGTACTAAAATTCAAAAATCGTGTACAGTAGAAATTCGATTATCCGGACCTCAAATATGCGGATCTTCGATTATTCGGACTCATCCCTCATGAGTCTAATGGTTCTAATTGTTGAGAAAGATAAACAACGTACAATAGTACAGCCAAAAGACAAATTGAAGATAATTCAGAGTATACAAATGGTAAATCTGTTCAACTTGACCCAAATGTATAGTGTAGGAGTTTCTAAAATATAATTTGTCCATTAAATCGATTATCCGGATTTTCGATTATACGGAATACCCCTAGTTTTAATTGATCCGGATAATCGAGTTTCTACTGTACTTAGAAATTAATCTTTTGAGAGTGGCCTAACCCCTTAAAAGAGATGTTCATTCATTGGTGTGCATAAATTTGTTGCCTACTTTGTGGCGTAACTAATGTTTTAGTTTTCTTTGCGATTAAATGATAACAACAACAACAAAATATACATATTGAACTTCTTTCGGTTTTTCATTTTTGGGTTTCAATTTGAATATCTTCTATCTCCCTCTATTTCTGTGTCTGTCTCTCTTTTTAAAACATTCTGGCACAATATCTATCATAATAAATTTCAATTAACATTGCATTTGCAAAAGCAACAACAACAACAACATAAATTATTTTGCTTGACAGTCTATTGCATGCACTTTCTTCTCACTCTCTCTCTCTCTCTCACTCACTCACTCTTATACAAGTGCAAGTGCATTGCATGCATTGCAGCAATGCCGTTATAAACGACAGCACATAAATTTGATTGCAAAAAAAATGAAGAAGAAGCAGAAGCAGAAAAAGTGCACACCATGTATTGCCTGTAGACAGACACCCAGTATAGCATACAAGCCAAAACACTCATTTAACTCACCTCACCTCAACTCAACTCAACTCACAGCCTAAGCGCATGTTTCAAATTCACTACGCCTGTTCTGTTCGCCTGTTTAATGTCTCTATTAATTTGGTGTGTTGTTGTTGTTGTTTCTTTCTTCTTCTTCTTCTCCATTTTTTCATTATGGTCTTTGCGCGCTTATTGAGTCATTAACGTGTGCACACACACACATATATATATTTACCTACATACATATGTGTGCATACAAACGCCATGAAACTGACCAAAAACAAGTTTTACAGTGTTGTCAATTATAATGCGTACGCAACATATACGTAACGTATACAACGTTGCCCAAATAGTTGAAGCCTAAATGATATTTTGTTTTAGGCGTCACTGTAAATGCTTGCAAAATACGAAACGAAAACCAACAGCAGCAGCAGCAGCAACAGCAACAACAACAACAAATGTGGTGGCTGTTTCGTGCGCACTGTGTACAAAGGGACTCTATGCAAGTGAAGAGAGTAGTCGCAAAAAAAAACATTGCATGCATGAGTGGCGTTGTTGTTGTGGTGATGTGACTGTTGTGGGAGAGCCGCTCTGTGGTCGGGCAAGGCACAAGGAACGTACGAAAAAAGAACGCAGGCAGAGAAAGGAACTGACGAACGAACAAACGAACGAACGGTCGTTGGTCGTTCGGTCAACTAACGTAGCAGACATCGGTTATGCTGTGAATGTATGGTCGGACGGATGGACAGAGAGGCAGACGAATGTACGGCTAACAGGGGCGGTAACACACACAGCGCAAGAGGCGTTTGACTTGATCGTAGTTAATTTGATAAATTAGGGGTTCAGATTCAGTTTTAAGTACGGACAGACGGACGGACGGACTAATACAAACGGCATGAATGAATAAATATAAAAATGTTTGCATGGAAATGTTGTGCGTGTTATTGTTGTTGTTGTTGTTGTTTAGCAACAATTTGTAGTCCTGAGTGAGTTTTCATTCTGTATTTGGTTGTTGTTGGATTTTCTTTTTTTTTTTAATAATTCTATTTAGTTGCCGTGCCAGTGGGCCACTGTCCCGCCTTGTCTTGTCACACCCCCGCTCCTGCTCTTCAGTGCCTAACTATGCGGAAACTAGTTATGTATATGTATATGTGTGTGTGTGTGGGGTGTGCAATAGAAATGTAATTAAATTGTTGTTAATTCTCGTGTGTATATTTCAGTTTTGTTTTATTCATTTGTATGCTGTTGCTGTTGTTGTTGTTGTGCTATAATTGAAATATATGATTATGAATATTTATGCGCATTTCGCTCCTGCTTTTTGCAGCTTATTTGAATAATATGCGACTATGTAAAATTATAGGCTTCTAATCTACAACAAAATGCAAAATATCGCTCTGTCTGTCTGTCTGTCTGTCCACTTTTCAACTTATAATAAGATTTTATTCCCAGGCGTTGTTTATTTTTGTTGTTGTTAGTTGTTATAAACTTTTTTGACACTTTCTCCTTTTGCTTTTTTATGTTAATTATTAATAATTTCGGCTTTATAGTAATTATTAGTAAGAAGAAGTTGATGAAGAGGCGAAAGAAGAAGAAAAACATAATTTTTTACCAAATTTTCTAACATTTTATACCAAAATACAAATTTTTATACCAAATTGTTGATTATACTGACGTCTCTCTCTCTCTCTCTCTGTCACACTTGTAGGCTTTCCCGGCGATGGCGATGATGACAGCAATGCCGCAAAACGTCGACGTTCCCGTACAAATTTCAATTCATGGCAATTGGAGGAACTGGAACGTGCCTTCTCGGCCAGTCATTACCCTGATATATTTATGCGTGAAGCGCTTGCAATGCGTTTGGATCTCAAGGAGAGTCGAGTTGCGGTGAGTTTAGTTTTGATTAATTATTTTCATATTTAATGTTATTGTTGTTGTTATTTGTTGTTGTTGTTGTTGTTGTTTATTTGGTTATTCGTTATTCTGAAATTATACGCTTTGTTCCAGATAGGTATGGTTCCAGAATCGTCGTGCAAAAGTGCGCAAGCGTGAGCATACGAAAAAGGGACCAGGACGGCCGGCGCACAATGCCCAACCGCAGACATGTTCCGGCGAGCCGATACCGCCCAATGAGCTCAAAGCAAAGGAACGGTAAGTCTCGAATTACATAAGCACTAATAAAGAAGAAGAAGAAGAGGGGTGATGAAGAATAAAAACACTCATTTTTGAACGACCGATCGATCCTATATGCTATTGTCAACCGATCCGTATTATGATCTATAGGCAAGGGCGGGACTTCGAGGGCGGAAGAACTTGTTAATTGCTTTGTCTTTATTAACATTTTGTTGTTGTTCTTGTTTTCTCTTGTTTAGCGCGCGACGTCGCAAGAAGCTCGCCAAGGCCATCGATCGTCAAGCGCGTAAATTACAGGCCAAAGGCATCACCGTCGATCTGGAAGCGCTCAAAGCGGAATACATATCACAGCATAAAGCAAATGGCACATTTTCGGATTCCGATCTGGAGGATGATGGCATACAGATCGATGTTGTTGGCGGCACCGATAGTGATGACGATGGCATCGATGATATAATTTCGACGAGTGCAATGCAAAGTCCACAACCCCAACAACAACAACAGCAACGAAGCATTGGCGGTCTTGTGCTGCCGCCGGGCTTGCAAGCGCTCAATCACAGTCACAGTCAAAATCATGCGTCAACGCGTGAGCAAAATTGCATAAGTCCGAGTAATGTTAGCTTAGGCAGTCCAAATGCAACAACGGCGGCCACAAACACAATGACCAATGGCGGCGGCGGTCTTGGCGCATTTGCCGCGTTCTCTGTGGCGCCGCTGACAACAACAACAACAGCGACAACAACAGCAGCCGCAGCAGCAGCAGCAATAACAACATCAACATCAGCATCCAATACAGCGCACAGCGATGACATTGAAACGCAAGAGAGCAATGACATTGGCATCGGTATCGGCATCGGCATCGATGATATGCCATTGGCGACACAACGCGCTGCTCAGCTATTCCCAACGACAAAATCAAAGCTGGCCAACTTCCAGCTGAACCTGCAGAACACGGCGGCAGCGGCGGCCGCGGCCACGGCGAATCTTGTGCATCAAACAACGCCGATAAGCATACGGCGCAGTAATCCGTTCAGCATAGAATCGTTGCTCTTCAACAATACGTGAGAATTGCAAGTGTCGCAGTGATAATGTACACGATGATGAGCAGATGATGATAATGATGAGGCAGCAAAAAGAAGATATACATATAAAATGATGGCAAACAGAATGACATGCTTATCGAATGACATGCTTACCGAATGACATGCTTACCGAATGACATGATGAACGCATGAAATGAACAAGCGTGAGCCAATGAGAAGGGGAGAGAGAGAGAGAGATCGAATGAGTGTGGGTAATGAGTGGGTGAGCAATGCAGCGGAAGAAGAAGAGACTGCATTGGAAGCTATGTTGAGGTGATGGGGTTAAGCTCAGCTCAAAATGTTGGGTTAATAGTTCATAAGGTCATGCTAATTTTTTTTGTTTTTTTTTTTTTTTTTATGTGTGAGTGTGTGTGTGTGTGTGTGTTTTTTAATTATATGTAACTCTTATTTAGCAAATGAAGTGTGAAGAGAAGAGAAAAGTGCAGGCGCAGATTAATTGAAGCAAAAGGGATGAGATTGTGAGATGAAACGTAGGAACAACAACACTTGAGTAATAATATTAATAATCGAATTTTTATTAATATTATTATATTTTTTATATATTTTCACATGTGTTTTGTGTGTGCATAAATTTTTTTTGTATTTATTTTTTTTGTTTGCTATTTTTTCCGTGTTTTTTTTTACCTACATATGTTCCGATTTACACTTAATTAAGGTTATTATATTTAAAGGGTATTTTTTTTTTTCAAATAGAACATTAGCGCAGCAAAAGAGAGACTATATTAGTAAATAGTTAAAAAAAAAAAAAAAACCATAAGTAAATAAAACAAAAAGCAGCATAAGTACATATATTATAATATATATACATGATATATACATAAATATATATATATATAAAGAAAATAGCACGTAAGATTTTTTTGGCGTATGTAACGTTTGTATGTTGGGGGTGCAACTGTGGGCATGGGGGGTTTGAGCAAAGGTTAACAATAAGGTTATAACCGATGAGTTAAAAATTTAGCACAGTCAAAGTAATTTTTTTTTTTTTTTTTTTATTAGCACTAAAAATAATAATAATAATTAAAAGAAAAAGAAAAACATAAAATTAATAATTATATTGTAAAAAAAAATTAAGGCAAAACCACAAACAAAAATGTTATTTAAAATAAAAGAAAAAAACATAAAAAAATACGAAAAAGAAACAAAAATAATTATTCAAAAAGAGGCAAACAAAAATGAAAAATCACAACAAAAACAACAAAAAAAAAAACACTTTTCGAAATTGCAATAAATTCTAAAGAATTGTAAAAATAAAATTTAATTTTAATTTAACAAAAATTCACGACAACAACAAAAGCAAACACATGTTTATAACTATTTCTTTAATTTTTAATTTTTTTTATTTTTTAAGCCCGTGACAAAGATTATCAAATAATTGAAGCATAATAAGAAAAACAAATATTTAACGAATTAATTTAAGTAAATTAAAAATAATAATGAAAATGACATGAAAATGTTGAAAAATGAAGCTAAATAAATACAAAATGAACAAAAAAATATATATACAAAAATAAAATGTTGTTTTTTTTTTTTTAATGGGCAGATATTAAAGACGTCATTCTCTGCGAAATGATAGGTTGATAGTTTTTGGAGCAATCATTTAAAAAAATACCAAGCCAAGTCATTGTATCGTCCAAAAATAACATAAAGTTTTCTTTTCTTGAAATTTCATACCGCCATCATGGTGAAATTTTGACAAACCTATAAACCTTTTAAAAAGTAGTAATTTTTCGGAATTTTTCCTGAGAAAATTTTCAAATTTATTGATTTAAAAATTTCTAAACATATTATGGTATCTTTTAACTGCATTTTAAAAATTAGTACTAGTAAAGATATTTATTTGGAAAGGAGCTACAGCTGATCTACGGGAGCTCCTCTAAAAAAAAAACGTTTTGCGATGACCACTATAACTCTGAACTGGATCATCTTAAATTAAAAACCCAAACAGAGTTCGTTGAAGTAATGTGAAATCTAGTAATTAATCAAAGGAATAAGCAAAATAAATTTTTTGAAAAAAAAAAAACGATTTTTGACCAAAATTTCGATTAATGACTAAAAAAATATATTTAAGCAGCTCGTGTTAAAATTTGAGAGCCGTTATCAAGTATTGTTGGTCACCGACTTTGAAAACACCATTTTGAGAAAAACGCGTTGAAAGTTTGAAAAGTTCTTTCAAGCTCTCTGAAACGTCTTTCCAAATTTGCCTGTAACTTCGAAAATATTCAACGGAACGATATGAAATTCTTTAATATGTGTACATTAGGGTTGTCGATTTTCGGAGATTTACCAATCCCCGGAATTTTTAGTATATGCTTTCTAACTTATGGATACGTAGATATTATTTAAATCTTAATAAAAAAATCGAAATCCCCAATATCCCGGGACAATCCCGGGATTTTCGGGACTCCAAAAACACTGAAACCCCGGGATTTCGGGATTGACATCCCTAGTGTACATTAAGAAAATAAAAAAAAAAAAAAAAAAACGATCCTTGAAAATTCTAACTGTTCTAACCCCTTAAAAAAAAAACAAAAAACAAGTATGAAATATAAAAAAAGTAATGGCGTTGTATATGGGACGATTGACGATTGCAGAGTTGCCAACATATTTGCAGTTATTATATGTTTTATGGGCATTTTTCAGACAATCAAAGAATTTTTAAGACTTTATTTTTAAGACTTTTTGATTTACGTTTGTGGAAATGCAATTATTGCATAATCAAAAACAACTTTGACAGCATTTTTGGTGCTGTTTAAAAGGCAACACACACACACACACACACATATTCATAAATTTAACAACAACAATAACAACAACCAATACTGACATAAAAGGCAAAAACGACGAACGATCGAAAAATCATGTGGCAAACATGGCAAATCAATTTTCAAGCAACAAATCCAATTTTTATGATGATAATTAAATTTTTTATATACATATATTTTTGCGTCGACGATTCTTGTGAATAACAGAAAAAAAAATATAAATAATAATAATAATTCGTTGAAATGAATAAGAAGAGGCCATAAAAATAAAAGAGGCTGATAGAACGCGTTAATAACGGAAGCAGCATACAACATACATATACATAAATACATATGTGTGTGGGAGCGAGATAGAGGACGACATTAGTAAAAAAAAAAGTAGTCAAACTCAATGAGAAGAAGAAGCAACCGCAGCAGCCGAAAAACGAAGTGTTGAGTGAGCCCATGTGTGCGTGTGTTGAAGAGGTAAGAAGAAGCACAGGCAAGGCGACGGCGACGGCACTTGGTAAAACAATTCATTAACTTTTTGCTCTTGTCGGTTGAGCCGCGCCGAGCTAAACTGACCAAGAAAGCGCAATAAAGGAAAAAAAAAGAGAATTTTAAATTTGAGCTGAAAAAAAAATTAATTAAAACGTCTGCAACGTCTGCAGTGACGTCGACGTTAATGTTGGCGCTGACGTCGACAAACGCTACGAAATAATTTCATGATTTATGAACCTGACAGGCAAATGTTTAAATCGGTTTTGCTTGCTTATTGTTGTTGTCGGCGTTTCTTTTTTTTTTTTTGTTTTTTTTTTGTTTTCGTTTTTATAATCGTTGATTTTGTTGTTGTTGTTGTTATTATGCTTTGGTTATGCGGCTTTTCGTGATTTGTGGCTATGAACGAACGGCAATACAATTGACTTAATTTTTGACGTTAATTGTTTTCTTTAAAATGGACATGTCTATGAATTTGTAACGGTCAACAGATCAAAATCGCATAAATTCAACACACACACACACATACAGTGGTGTGCCACAGGGGCGTTAAGAGTAATTTTGGGCTCCGGAAATGTTTATAAATAAATTTTTAAGACAACTTTTTCTAAAAATCATGAAAAAAAATCATGTTCTAGACATCATCATAATATTTCCTATGATCCTATGTTTGGATAACTATATCATAGAGTTGTAGTTGTCATAAAAACATGAAACGAGCCATGAAATATATCAGATATAAAACTATAAACTATGTCTTCTGTTAGAATAATAAACCGAAGTGCAACAGGAAGGATCAAATGTGAAATGAACAACAATTTGCATGTCAAACATGACCAACAACAAGCAACAAGAGCTATTCAACTAAGCAGTGCAAAAACAAATAATAACAGTTTAAATGAGCGCAAAATCTTTAATTGAGCTAATAATTCCACAGCGGAGAGGCGTCCAAACGAATGCGACAGTATGAGCGAGCACAAAACGCAAACAATAATCATAACAACAAATAATTACACCGACTGAGAGAGCGAGAGAGAGAGGCAGGCAGGCAGCAAAGCAGTGCAGAGCAGAGCAGCGACGTCAGCAGTGAATGGCAACGGCAACACGTTTAATCCTTTTATTTATGCGCACACTTGTCGCATAGTTATTGTTGTTGTTGTTGTTGCTGCTGTAATTCTTGTTCTTACTGTTGTTCAACGTGCGAGTGCCTTGTCGTGCCTAATCGTTGTTGTTGTTCGACTTCTTCAACAACAACTTGACCACTGGCTAGATTGCCACTGCCGCTCTTGTGCGCTCTCTTCGCCTCTCTCAGTCACTCACTTACGCTCCCGGCTCAGATCACAGCACTCAAGGCGCGCTTGCTTAGTTCGATTTTTGGTACGGTTTTCTTGCTAATTATGATGTTTCAATTAATGTTGAACGTTATATAATTTCATCTCGCTTGCTCCAATGCGTTAGCAATAGCAACAGCAACAACAACACTAATAATGCCTACTCGCTTTTGGCCTGTGTTGAGATTTTTTTCTTGGTTTTATTGTATTTCAGTTTATGATTTAAGCCAAATCAAGCCGATCTAATCGTTGCCTGACTGCTTGCGCTTCGTGCTCTTCATTGTTGTTGTTGTTGCTGCTGCTGTTGTTGCTGCTGCGGTTGCTTTTGTCCTCGTCTTCGTCGTTCATGTTTAGCGGTTAAGAAGATGTGAAGAACTTTGCGGCTCAGCATGAGATTCACGAGTTTCATGGGAATATTAATTTCATGGCAATTTTATTGCTTATTATTACGTTTTCAACATTTTCGTACCACGCTTTTGTATATTGTATACATATCTATATTAGCTGCTGCTACAACAACAACAACAACAACAATAACAGCCAGAAAAGGAGCTCTTTTCGGTTTGACCGAAACTTTTATACTCTTGCAAGCATTTTCTCAATTATTCTTATTAGAAAAATACTTTTTCCAATAAGAAATACAGGAGTTTTTAAGAAGAAAGACTCATTTTCTAAATTGTTAAAAAAAAAAAACCAAGGCAACAATACTACACTAGATTTTGCGTTCTTCTATCTTATGGATTTACAGAGAAATTGAATTTTTAAGTTTTTCTCTATATTATGTTCGATTCACCTAAAACTCAAGGATTATATGTACTATGCTATTTTTTTTTTTCTAATAGAATATATAACATTTAAACTAAACACAAAGCACATAATAGGCGGTAAAATTTACAAAATTTAGACACAGGGATGGATTTTTATAACAACCAATGAAAATCCCATACAAACTATATGGAAGTGCTTTTTTTGGGGTTTGGTACCCATATCATCCTCAAACATCAAAAACTTGGATCGAAATCGATGGCGTCATTAGTAAGGAAAGTTTTTAAATAAAAGGAAGTACTCATGGAGCATAAAATTTAATAAAAACGCTTTTAAATTAAGTTTTTTCGGTAGCTGGTTCAAATAAGCTGTGACCTTTTTTTAGTTTTACGACCATAACTTCCTCATAATATACTTTTTATTAATAAAATTATACATCACTTTAAAGCTGAAACTTCAATCTACAAATCTGCCTTTTATACTTTGTTGATATTTTTCTTCGTTCAGAAGTTACATTCACTCAAAGTTGACTGAGAGCCAGTGTATATATCTACTCTATATTTGTGGAGATTTGAAATACAATCCCGGGATTCCGGTCGGTTTTTGATCCCGAAAATCCCGGGACTGTCGTTGTCTAATCCAGGTATTTTTCGGGATTGCCAAAATGCTGCAATTGCATCAGTCGAAGAGGAAAAGTGGTAAAATGGAACTGTTGAAAATGAAGAGTTATTCTGCTTTTAAAAAATCACCTGAAGTACAAATAGAATTATCGGTTATGAATTTCTGCAAGGAACATTTTCAGCTGCTGCTTACATTGGCAATAAAATACGAAGCAGGCTTGATGTTCACAATGAGTAATCTATACATAGTGTGAAAAACGAAATCTTAAATGGACTGATATTACTAGGCCAATTCTGACATTTCAACTGGGTTGAAAATATGAGCACCCAAAGAGGAATACGAGTAAAAATTTCAAGCCGAACAGAAATGTGTTTGCGAGGCATAAAATATACAATAATTCTTCACTTTTTTATATCGTAATGCCTACTTCGTGTCCTATTTCATTTTATAAATAAAAATTCAAGACATAACTGAAGTTGTTTTTATTTCAACCCAATTAGAAGCCACATACTTCAATCCCAGGGTTATCCCGGGATCCCAGGATTGATTTTCATAAATCCCGAAAATATTCCCGGGATCGTATACCCTAGTGGAGATATATGTATATATGCGTTGCAAACTTCATGACAAAGTGAATATACTCTTTTTGCATGTGTTCATACATAAATAGCAACAAACATTCTTTACTCTCACTCACTTCGCACTCTTCAACCACTTTGCCTTTAGGTAAACAATTTTCACCTTTAGTGTTCGCTCATTTTAAAGTTTTTATTAAGCGATGCCATGCGGTATCTGTATCTGTATCTGTGCTTCTTCTTAGCCGTTGCTTTGTTGCTTTGTTGTGCTGTTGTGTTGTGTTGTGTTGTTTGATGATGATATGATTATTATGTATTTTAATAATTGTGAATGATTTGGAAATATTTTTGGGGCCCATAACTTTTGTGGTCAATTAGTTTTCGATGCAAATCAAATTGGGTTTTAACTATTCTTCACACGTTTTCTTTATTTAATTTTTGTTTCTTATTATTAGTAGTAGTAGTTTTTTTTTTCTCAACTTCGTCTTTACCTTTGTTTAGCTCATTTTTTTTTCATATTTTTTTAAGCTATTTAAGTTTTCAGTTTGGATAAGTCGGTTTCAAGTCTTGTTTTGTTGTTTTGATATTGTTTTGAACAAAAAAAAAAAAATAATAATAATAATAGTAAGAAGAAGAAGAAGCAGCAGCAGAAACATGTTGCGCGTGTATTGTTTGATTGGACATATGTCTTTATGCTAATGCGCTACTATATATGTAGTCTCATACAATATCTCTGTAACTCATTTCAGGGATTTCATCTTGAGTTTTTCAATTCAAGTATTCCATACTCAGTTTCTCATTTGAAGAATTCTTTAGTAACTCATTTGAAGAATTCCATTTTGAGTATCCCATTTGAAGATCCTTATCTTGAGTAACACTTTTGGGGAATTCCATCTTCAGCATTTCCTTAGAAGAGTATCCCATCCAGAATATCTCATTTGGAGAGTTCTTCATTATATCTTTTGAAGGATTCCATTTTGATTATCCCATTTGAAGATCTTTGTCTTGTTTAACACTTTTGGGGAATTCCAACTTCAGCATTTCCTTAGAAAAGTATCCCATCCCGAATATCACATTTGGAGAATTCTTCATTATCTCTCTTGAAGGATTCCATTTTGAATATCCCATTTGAAGATCTTTATCTTGGGCAACACTTTTGAAAAATTTAATTTTCAGCATTTCCATAGAAAATTATCCCAACCTAAGTATCTCATTTGAAGAATTCTATCATATAATGAATATCATTGGATGAGATCATTGGAATATATCTGAGAGCGACAAATGCATGCTTTGAATGCATATGCCTGTAATTATGCGCGCACATTGTAGTGTACATAATATTCAAAATCAATAAAACTATTAAAATGATGCGCTCGATTTTCCGTAACAGATTCTTACGGCAACAATAATGGGGGATTAACGCTTCAACGGGCAACAACATGATTGTCATAATTATTGGCGTTTGAACCAATTTATTTATCGATGAGCATTATTATTGTTATTGTTGTTGTTTGGCCCAAGCACAATGATTGGTGATCATGATGATGATGATGATGATGATGATGTCGGCGTCATTGTCGACATTGCAAGAAGACTCAATCATTGAATTGTGTTGAATGTTGATGAGAATGTTGTTTGATGAAGCTGCCGTTGTTGTTGTAGTTGTAGTTGTTGTTGTTGCCTCACGTCTGCCGCGTATGCTGCTAATGTTAATAATGATGATGATGATGATGATGATGATCGTGGGGCTAATTTTCTTCTTCTTCTTCTTGCCTTAACAGTGCTAATCAAAGTGTTTATCGATGGTTGTTGTTGTTGTTGTTGTATTGTTCGTTTGTTTGTTTGTTTGATGGCTTAATTTATTCACACTTTTGAATTGTTGTTGTTGTTGTTGCAGTTGTTGTTATTGTTTATTTGTTAGCTCTTGTTCTCTCTCTCTCTCTCTCGCTCTTTCTTACACTTGTTATTCTTTTTTTTTTTTGATTGTTGTTGAACTGATTTGCTTCTTCTTCTTCTGCTTATTTGTCTTTTATGTCTGCGCGCACGACTTCTTTGCTGCTGCTGCTGCTTCTTCTTTATCGTTTTTTTTCTCTTCTTCTTCTTCTTCATATAAACACTTTTAACTCAGACAATTTATTTTCTATGCTTTTCAATTTCATTTGCGTTTGAACGCATTTTATTATGTATTATTATTTATTTTGTTGTTGTTGTTGTTGTTAATTCGGTGCCGCTTTCAACTGACAATGATGATTTTGGCAACAATGTTTGTAATTTATTTCATTGTTCAATGATTAGCAGCATTTTCTTATTGCTTGTTCATTATCTTTATCTTCTTCTTCTTCTGTTGCTTTTACTATACCCTTGACGTCTTCTTCTTCTTCTTGCTGCTGCTGCTGCTGCGCATTACATTGAAACCGAACCAATTTCCGATGCTTGAAAAAGCATGAATTTCTATTTAAAATTCAAATTTCTTTTGTTGTTGTTATTGTTATTTACTGTGAACTGATTTTGTGCTTGTTGTTGTTGTTGTTGTTTGCAGGCAAACGCAAACGCAACAATAACAACAACAAGCTTGATTTCTTTGTCGTGCAAAGCAAAGCTTTCACTCATTAAACAACATTTGACTGCGTTTGTTGTTGTCTTTGATTTTCGTTAATGCATGTTCTTGTTGTTGCTGTTGTTGTTGTGCTTGTGCATTGTGGACACGAACGATGCGTACACGAAGCGAAGAGCGCCGCCTTCGGCTTTGTTCGTGTGAAATTTGTCACACATGGCGACACGATGAGGCTGACGATGCTGCGACTGCGACTGCGGCGGCGACAGCGGCTGCAAGACAAGGACCGCGCAAAAGACAAATAACGCAAAGCAACAAGATTTGATTATTTGTTATTTATTATTCAAATTTATTTTTGTGTTTGTTTTTGTTTTATTTTTGCCTTGTGTTTATTTAATTTGTATTTGTATTTGTATTTTTTTTTGTAAAATCTAAGCATATTGTCATAATCGACACCAACACCCATCAACCCTAACCCAACGTCAACGCATCACAACAGTAGCCGCAAAAATATTCATTATGCGTACAATTCATAAGAGACTCGTTGTACAGGTGGCCGGTGTGGTTGAGGGGGCGGAGGCGGGCGTAGGCACTTGTCATGGGTGAGCACATCATAATGTGTAATAAACTCAGCTCAACGTCTGACTGACTGAAGTACTAAGTGTTAGTGTGTGTGTGTGCGTGTGCGTGAGCGAGAGGCATGAGTGACTTATAATTTACTTTGTCTCTGCTGCTTGTCTCTTGGGTATATATATGTATGTATGTATGTATGAACGCAGCAGGGGAGAGAACGCGACGACATGGCTCATAAGGACGAACATCAAGTGTTGAAAATCCCGAATGATCGACCGACAAACAGACAGATGACTTTTCACGCGGCTTTTCTTTGTTTGACGCTGACGCCGACGCCGCTTAAGCAAGTGTCCCTGAGTGGGAGTGAGATAGCATACGAACAACCCTCAAATAACAATAACGAGAGCAATATTAGCATCGCACCTTTGACTCACTTAGTTTGTCAGTCTGTCTATCCGCCAGTCACACCCTCAACTGGCAGGGTGCCGTATACTTGCCCTTGCTGTTATTGTTGTTGTTGTTGTCTTGTGCAAACACAACACGTCCCTTTGCGGGTATTGTTATAATTGGCAGGACTTTTCATATTCATGTTAACTACAAATTTGTTGTTGTTGTTGTTGTTGCTTTTTGTGTTTGTTCATCTTTTGTTATTATTATTATTGTTGTTGTTGTTGTTGTTGAATTGTATGCACATCTCATTAATTTGTTATACGCAGATTATCTATTTTTATTGTTATTAATGGCAAACAATTTATTAACAACAACCACATCAACAACAATAATGCTGCCAAATGCAGCACAAGTGTTATAGGCCACAAATGTATCTAAATGTGCACATAATAATGTATCTAGTACGTGACGGTAGCGCCGTGCATAACAAATAACACTCCACAGACAGTCAGACAGACAGACAGACAAGTCAGACTGATGAAAAGAAAGAAAGGAAAAAAAGATGATGAGGTGTTGATTTACATTTATTTCATCTTCTTTTTTTCTTTTCTTTTCCTTTGTTTTATTTAGTCATCTTTTTTTTATTGTCTTTTATGCATAAAATATAATGTGAACAATAATAAATGACACATGTGCAAAAATACTTTGTTGTTGACAAATACACATGTTTCAATTCAATGTGTTCAATGCGCTCATTAAGTGCGAAAATCCTTTCGTTTGCATTGAATAATGGTAAAAGCAACAAATAAAGTAGTGCAACATACGACATTACAGAGTTGACAAAAATATGCATCAACAGACATGCACAGAAGACCAACAGCGCGCGGAGGAACAAAATAGAATAGCATGGAACACAGCACAGTGTTGTGAGAGGATCGCAGCGCTTGCATGAAGAAAGAGAGACAGCAACAACAGTGCAAATGCTGAGCAACAACAACAACGAAAACAAGAACTAAGCACAGATTAGATCACAGCCGCATGCAGGCACACACACACACACACACATGCATAGAAGAGCAAAGAGCAAAAGTAACGGAGTATCACTCAACTCATATAAATATGTAATGCAATAAATTCAATTCAAATAAATCCAATTAGTCATGGACAAATTATTATTGAAAGGCAAGCATTCAAGCAAAGCAAAGCAACACACACACACACACACACACACATGCTCATACATGGGTTGGCTTGGTACATACATACATTCATATGAGATAATATAAAATTTATGTTTTATGCTTCATTGGCATCTTCCGTTGTTGATAAGCACGAGCGCCGATAAGAGTACACTATTTCTTTGCGTGCTATCTCGCTCTAACTTATGTTGTTTTGCACGACTTGAGTTGGACAAGCGTGTGCTTTGTTGTACAACAAATACAAGAAAGATCAACAATTCCAATGGGAATCAAATCGAAAACGCAAAAGACAAAATTATATGTGATTTTTTTTTTTATTTGTTGACCCGAAGATCACAAATTGAAATGGCATACATACATAGATACATACATACATACATATGCATGTATTTATGTACTTGTACAAATTTATTGCGCTCTTGTTTAAATGTCAGACATACATAAATAATTTTTAATTTGTCTTGTCTCAGTTTGTCATCAGACATTTATTTTGTTGTTGTTGTATACAAATTCAATGAGACAATTGCATATTTTTTTTTTTTAATTGGCCCATAAATTTATGTGCCTTCTTCTCTTCTATTTATGTATAACACATACATACATACATACATATATACAAGCCAGGATACACTTCGTATTGCCGTCTTGATGATAGAAACGTTCTTCCACGCTTCTCTCAAAAGAGGGTATTCTAGTGTAGAAGCCTCAATTTTAGTCGTTTTTCATCGCACCATAAAAAAAAAACATATAAACATTTTCAGTATACTGTTTTTTACAGAATATTTATCGATATTTAAATAATAGAAGTAAATTTTGCCAAAAAGAAAAAAGGTTTAATTCATCGAGTTATGATGTCGCGAAGTGGAGGCCAAAAAAAAAAAAAAGTGGGGTCATGGTTGGCATGATTTCAATCCTTATAGTATCCGAAAAAAAAGAAGGAAAACGCAATTATTCTCAGGAAAGACGTCGCTATCGTCCCTACCTCGGTTAAAAAATTAGAAAAAAATTTCACAAAATGGCGACGACTCAAAAATGAAAAATGGGTTTTTAGCTATTTTTTGTTACCTTTATGGATTTTTTAAAAATGGTAAAACTAATTATATTGCAATGGAATGTATTAAGAAGGTTCATGTAAAATTTGGAGTCAATCGCATGATAAGAACTGGAGATATCATGCCAACCAGGTCGAAAAAAGTAGTTTCGGGAAAATCGCGTTTAAAGTTTTACATCACAAAAAATCTTAAGGGCTTGGACCTTAAGAATATGTAAAAAAAAACGTATTTGTTGACAATCCTAGACTAGAATACCCCCTTAGGGTAAAAAAGTAAAGGAATGCCCTTTTCAAGGTCAAATTATTCGCATTCTTCCTTCTGGGCATGTATAATTTCTATATGATTTCTTTGTCTGTCTGTCCGTTTGTCTCTCGTTGAAAATGACCAAAAATATGTTAAAATTTATTGGTCATTCGTCAGAATTTCTGTCCCCCTGCCCTTGCAACACCCCCTGCCGGTGTTCAGTGCGTCAACGAGATGTTAATAATCATGTTTGTGTGTGTGTGTGTGTGTGTGTGTGTGTGTGAATGATCGACGCGTCTTGTTGCTTGCCCATAAATGATATATGTACAATTTACGATAAGCCAAATATTCACACACACACACACATAGAGCGTTCACATTGCAGTCGTTGGTTTTTGTTGCTGCTTCTTCTTCTTCTTCATCTGCTGGCAGTTTTTGCATGACTCCTTTGTTCGTTGTATTGCTGTATCTGTGTGTGTGTGTGTGTGTGTGTGCACTTGCATTTACACTAACTCATATGCAAAAAAAAAAAAAGCTTTGCCTTTGCCAAATGTCAGCACAATTCTTACATTTTCGCCATTTTCCGCCTACATTCTACCGTCTGCCTCACTGCCTCTCTTTCTCTCTGACCTCTCTAGTACCAAAAATTTGCCAGAATTGCAAAATTGAACACAAGAGTGGGTGGTGAGGGGCGTTGGGCGTTGTTGGAGGGGCTCTGTGGCATTGCTGATGACTGTCGTCCGTCGGCTGGAGGGGTGAGGCGGGGCGGGGCATCGAGTTTACTCATCTCGTCTGAGTAATGGCGCCCAATGATATTCAAATGTGTCCGCTCGTTATCAAATTGCTCTCTCATGCAAAATGGACATGTTATTATTATTATTATTATTATTTGCGCTACGATTTTTCGATTTACTACAACGTCCGGCAAAACTCAAACCCTCGAGCGCCTCGCTTCGATTTTTTCCCCGCTTTAACAAACACTTACATACATACAAATTCTTCAATTTGTTTCGTTTGATTTTTTATTTATTTTTATTGTTATTTTATACGCTTATAGCGTAATACATATGTACAAATACTATAAGGATATACGTACGTATGTATATGTACAAAAAAAAAGTCAGACCAACTGTTTTGTTTTATTTAATTTTTTTTTTCTTTTTTTTTAGTATTTTTTGCACGATTTTCGATTTATGAAATACAAATTCAGCAGATTTGTTTCCATTTTGATTCGTTTTGTGTACGCCTGTGTATGTGTGTGTGTGTGTATATTTGATTTTTTTTTCGTTCATTTTTCAGCACAGTTGCACAACGAAACGTGCCCACATGTATAACAAAAAAAAAAAACAAAAATAAAGAAATGCTTGCCCTTTCACTCCCACTCCCACTGCCGCACAAAAGAGAGCCGACGACGACGACGACCAGTGTTGCTCACTTCATGCTGAGCTCAAACAGGCACACACACACACACACGCACACACGCAAGTCAATTATGCTAAACTGTCTCACATTGAAACAGATGCTCGTTTAAAAGTGCCGTTAAAGCATCATGTCAAGTAGAAGTAGAAGAAGAAGCAGTCACAGTCGCAGTCGCAAAGGCAACAGCAGTCAAGTGCTAAGAAGAAGAAGCACGACACACACGCACGCATGCTGTGTCTTTGCCCTTTGTCTTTGTCGTTGATTTTACCTTTTGTTTTATTTTACTATTGTTGTTGTTGTTGTTGTTGGCTTGATTTGCTTTCTTTATTGCGTTTGTATATCCAAGCCTTTTTTTATGTCTTTGCGCCCTTTTTATTTTTTTTTTTTTTGTTTTTTGTTTTTTTTTTTGTTTTTGTTTTGACTTTTAGACTTTTGATGACTCCCAACAGTAAATGCGTGAACACCTTGAATGACAACCCTCCACCGCATTGAAATAGCTTAAGTCAACACAATTGACACTTTGCCAATAAACACTCAGAGTCATGAAAAGAAGGCCGCATAATATATATAAGAGTAAAAATGTCTAATAATCATAAAAAAAAAAAAGAAGCGACAAAAAAAAAAATCAAATTGACTTCTAAAAGCACAAAATCAGCAAAAATTTGCATTTCAATAAACGATTATCGCCTTTTTTGTCACTGTTATGTGTGTGTGTGTGTGTGTGTGTGACTTCAATACTCAGTGCAACTCTCAGTCAAAAGCAATCTTTGTATTTGTTTGTGTGTGTGTGTGAAATACCATTTTTGCTTTAGGGTCGCAAAGGGTCATATATATGTATCTATCTATGTGTGTGTGTGATAGATGATGGTTGGAGTGTTCTATGTAAGGGTGTCGGGTTAAGAGACTGGTGGGGCTTGCGGTGTTGCTTAGGTGCTTTTGTAGGTGTTGAACGTGTTTTTGGGGGGGTTTATTGCAACTTTACGATTGCCAACAACAACAACAACCTCAAATCAAATAAAAATTCAAATGTCAACAAATTCTTTTTTATAACAATTTCATTCGTATAAAAATTTTGTTTTTTTTCTCCCTTTTTTGTTTTGTTGTTTTTGTCGCCTTTTTTCGGCTTTTCGTTTTGTTATTTTTTTTTTATTATTATTATTTTTTTTTTGTTGGCTCTGAAATTAAATAAACTTTTTATGAGCTTTTGTTTTTTTTCTGTCACCTTTGTTGGGTTTTGTCATTTCATTTTTCTTATGGTATTTTATTTTTAGTACATCATCATCATTACTGACAACTAGGGAATACATTCCCGGGAATATTTTTCAATCCCGGGATAACGGGATCTATGAAAATCAATCCCGGGATCCCGGGATATTCCTAGGATTGAAATATGCAGGTTCTGATTGGGTTGAAATAAAAAAAAACTTCAGTCAACATTTTACTACTTTTCCTCTTCGACAGAAGCAATTCAAGCATTTTGGCAATCCCGAAAAATCCCAGGATTAGACAATTACAGTCCCGGGGTTCCCGGGATTGTATTCCCTACTGACAACACACCATTGTATTCCAAAGTTTTATAAGATTGGGTCATGAGGCTATGGCACCGCCCCTCAATGTCTCTTATTAGAAAAACTAAAAGAAGCTTTTTCCAATAATAATCAATATTTTTGTAACTGAAACATTTTGCCAAAGAATTTTCAAATATTTTCTCGAATAAATGAAATGCAAAACATTTTGCAATTATTTTGTAATAATAATTTAAACCATTTTTTTGAGTCATTAAACCTTAAAAAAAAAACAAAATATTCAATACAATTTTCATTAACAACACAAATATACTTTTAATCATTCTTACATATTATTTGTTATATGAATTTATGATGGTTAGCTTAGGTTAGGTTGAACAGACAGCTCGACAAAAGTGACCATTAGGTCCATTGTGTTGCCTGATGAAGACAGGAGGGATAGCTAGGAGTGGGTAGGGTTAGGATGGGATAGTGGATGGGAGAAGGGTCAAGTCTTGTTCTCCGGATTCTACTAGCCAGTCCCATTAGGCTTCGGCAGCCCACGAAACCACCCAGTAGAGACCAGGAAGACTGACGTTCGCTGGACTGCCCAGTTCGTCAAAGAATGGTCTTCCCAAAAATTGGATCCTCCTCCTAAGAAGCTCAGGGCAGTCACATACATATAAGGTGTTGGACACTCTCAATCTCTTCTTCATTTCCGCAGCTACGACAGTAGTCTTGTTGGGATACATCGTACCGTTGGACCATACGACCAATGTAGCAGTGTCCCGTTAAGACTCTATCAGCCTCTTTAACCTGTTCTTTGTTAAGTGTAGGAGCTCGGAAGTGCGGTTTGAATTGTATCGATGAATTTAGGATACTTTGTACCCAAAACACACAGACAGACACACACACAGCCACGCCCGCTCAATTATTAATATGAATTTTTGGTTGGATCGTTAGAGTGGTGGGGGTGAAGGGGTGGCGGTGTTAGCTGACATATTATAATCAAATAATCAACTCAAATTTTAATAATGCCAACAACAAATTCATAAATAAATACAAATAAATTTGTCATTTTTGTTAAATCAAGTCATCATAGATACTTTTTTTTTTGACATTTTGTCTCTTTTTATTTAATAGATACAATTGTATTTGTTATTGTTTTTGTTGTTGTTGTTGTTGTTGTTGTTGAGTGACGCGTGTGTGAACAAAACGCTTTAGCGGCATTACTAACAATGTTATGACGCCCCCTGCCCCCTCCCTCTCCAACCAACACCGCCCACTGTCGCTGCCGAACCGTTAGACCTCACCGCCATCCAACATGTCATTGACAACGACGACAGAAGTACGATTATTTAACGATTGTGTCTAATTTGCTTTTAATTTGCTTAACTCATAAATAATTTCATATCGAAAAACAATACCAAAGAACAAAAAAAAAAAAAAAAACAAAACAAAATTTTATGAACAAATAACAAATTAATAACTAGAACAACAGCAACAACAACAACAGCCTAGATAATTTTAATGACATTAAAACGATTGATTTGTCAAATAATAATCAAAAAACAACAAAATAATAAAAACATTTATGACGAACACAAAAGATAAAAACCAGTAAGGACGCTACCTTCAGCCTCGCTGAATATTAAATACTCTTCACGCCCTTTTTTTGTGCTACGCCCATTTTTTCGATTGAGTCCTCCCAGTAGAAAATTGTATCACGTTCTGTAAGACTTTTTTGGAATATTTCAGACCTTGCTCAAACCTTACCTGTCTAATTTCATTTTACACAGGGGTGACCGCTTTTTGAAGGCCTAAAGCATGCCAGCTTCGTTTCCCGAAAATGTTGTTGGGAAGGTCTTTGTTGTAACACGAAGTGCGAACGAATAGTTTTTTCCGAATACCGAGTTTACTTTCGTGTCTTTCAGTCATCGGCGACTGCTTCCCCTCTCGCTTCTCAAGCCTTCCAAAATCAGGTGGCCCTTCTCTTCTCGCTTCTAAAAAAGCCGAAGGGCAGGTGCTGAAAGTTCGTTATTAAAATAGGTGTTTTAGAAGGGTTTGGTTCAATTTAGGTCAAACTCGATGACTTCAAAGTCCTTCCATGCTTGTTTCAAGCCACCTTCTAGGGCATGCTTTAAGACAAGGCCTGGTAGAAAGCCTTATTCGTCAAGGTATTCCCATTTTCTCTCTGGGAAGGCCTTTTTCATCAAGGAGTTTAAAAATTTCCTTCTGGAAACTCATCTTGTCGTCCTGATTAAGAATATATATAGTCGGAAATGTATATTTCGGTATGTTACAAACTTCAGCACAAAGTTATTATACTATTCAATGCGTGAAGAGTATAAAGAGTGTTTGTATGTATAACCAACAACAATAGCAACAACTATATCAAAATATGCTATCAATAACAATCGAACAGAGACAGACGTGAGTTAATAACTTCATTATTCGAGCGTAACTTCCGAAAAAAATTACTCGCTAATGTCATAAAATACAATTTAAGAGCACACACACACACACGCACATAGGGAATGTAATAAAAGCGACTTATATAGACGCCCGCTTCGTCAACAACAAAAGACTGCGTAAGCAAAGCAAAACATCAAGTGTGTGAAACAGTGAGAGTGAGAGAGAGAGTAAGCCTCGCTTTGATAAAACGAAATTAAGTTGTGTGCGCATGCCAACAACAACAACAACAACGATAGCGACAGCAAGAAGCAACAAACGTTTAACACACGACAGGTGCCTGTACAATAAATTCGTACAATGCGTGTAAGTTGACAAAGCAAGCAAGCAAACATGCGTCAAGTGAGCGCGCAAGCTTGTGTGCGTGCGTAAAGTGGACACATGTGAGGTGAAGTGAGGTGAGGTGAGCTGAGTGCATGTGCTGTGTTGTGTTGTGTTGTGATCAGGTATGTTGTATTGTGTTGTTGGTATTGGTTGGCGTGATGTCCCAACGGGACGCAGAACGCCTTCAAACTGCCTTATGGCTGCGTTCTTTAGAATGGAGCATGTCTTCCGATTTCTTCTAATTTCCGATGGCGTTAAACACAGAAATGTCCGCTTTGCGCCATGCATAGAATCTTCCACGTTCGCTTCTAAAAGAAGCAACACTCTCTTCTAAAAGAAGCGACACTCGCGGCAAAAGAAGTAACACAGCATGGGTTGTTGTTGTAAAACCGCTGCTGTTATACGTTTGCGTTCGCTGTTATATTTTTTAGTTTGGACACTTTTTTTTTAGTTCGGACACTTTATATATTTAGTTCGGACACTTACCATCCTATTTTGCTTGCATTTGAAGACGCGGGTTCGATTCCCAGCCGGGTCAACAAAAAACATTTTATTTAGTTACTTTTTTTTTGTTTTAAAAAAAAAAAAGATGATCATATACAATATAAAAATACAAAACTACTAAAAATTTGCTAAGATAAAAAAAAAAATTATTATTACTAATTTTCCGACGGCTTTTTAATGTATTTTTTATATTATAATTTTTTGCCTTTGTTTATTACTCCTTTTTTCCGTGTTGTTTGACTTTATATTTTCTATATTGAGAAGTGATACATTGGATAATTAATTATTGAATAAAGGGAAACTTACTTATTATTGAGTAAACGCCGGCCCCAGGACTCGAACCGCGGATCATCGATTCGCAAGCCGCCGCTTAACCGTCGCGGCCATTGAGACTTATAGTAAAAGTGCGCCTAATTATGAATAAGAGCAGAGCCACCCGTCGGCGAAACAAAAAAGTGCGTTTGCCTGTTAGTTCTATTTTTAGCATGGACAACGAACCCTCCCCTAACTCTTCATCCACAAAGCTGCATTTCGTTTTGTGAAGCCTTCCACACTCGCTGCAAAAAGAAGCGACAGAGCATGTGTTGTTGTTGTAACTTTTCGCTGCTGTTATATTTTGCGTTGTGTTTCTCTGTCATACGACGACGTTGAACGCATACCAACCCCCGCAACCTCTTTGTCTACACTTACGACACCTTCTACTCGCATGGCGGGTAGAATGTGTACGATTTTTTCCCGTTGGGGTGTGCTGAATTGCTATTTTGTTATTGTCATTGCCATTAATAATGTTATACATATTGTGTGCATTATGAAGGCCGACGTTTGTGTGTGTGTGTGTGTGTCGAGATTAATTGCATTATATGCACATATTGTTCTTACTCGCTCTGACACGATGCTGCGGCCACTGCTCTATAGACAGGCACCCTGTACGCCACTCTCCTAAGCTGATGACTCCTGCAATATTCTATGCCAAAATTAAATGAAATCGTATCAAATGCGTATGCAATATCAAGAAGGGGGAAGGGCGCGACAAGTACCCTTTCTCTGCTTCACGATTGTATATGTGTGTGTCTGTCTATCTGTCTGTCTATCGGTTAGGCAACAAATTTTGGTTGCGGTTCAAAGCGAAATTCTATTTTTTTTTTTTTGTTTCCATTTCGTTGTTGTTATTGTTTCTTTGTTGTGCTACGGTTCAGTTCAGTTGTTGTAGTTGTTGATGTTGTTGTTGTTGTTGTGTTGCGTTGTGTGACAGCGCCGAGATTTGCTTTCACCGATAAGCACTTAAATTAAGTCTTAATGCTAATGCCTCCTGTCACACACGTGCCAAGCAGTCTCTCCGGCCAGCCGTCCGTCTAGCTGTCCTTGTCTGACTGCCTGCCTGTGTGGCGGGTGTGTGTGCGTGTGTGTGTTGTTGTTGTTGTTGTCATGCGACTTTCATAGTCGAGAAATTGACATTTAATTATTTGGTGTGATTAAACACTCAAAATCAAAATCAAATTTCGAAAACAACAACAGCAACAATAAAAGGCGCAAAGGAATATCTCGAGACATGTGTGTGTGTGTGTGTATCTGTGTGTGTTTTGACTACAAAACGTTTCATATTCCAATTCATTCATTTATTATCTTATCACATCTCTTTACATATACCAACCCTCTTGCCCCCCCCCCTTTGCTTGGTTGTGCCTGTCATCGTTGTCAGTGTCATTTGTTTGACACACACGCCAAAATTGTAACTGTAAATGGTAACTGTAACTGTAAATAAAACAGTGCATACAACAGACAGCAGAGGAGAGCAGAAGAATGATGAGATAATGGCAATGCCACTGACACTCTGCTTCTTCTTCAAACTCTACTTCATGGGGAGGGGGGCAACACAACGCAACTTGCAAGTGGTGAAGCGGAGGGTGCCAAGCCTGTGTCTGTGTGTGTGTGTGTGTGTGAGATTAGGGTTGCATTTTTGTCAGTGACATCAGCTTTGATTTTTTTTTGTCCGCCTTGTGCTTTGTTCTTTGTATTTAATATTGATATCTGCATTTGTATCTATGCCGACGTCGCTGCCGCTGCCGCTGCCGCGGTCACTGTCATTGTCAACGTCAACGTCAGTCGTCGTTCGATGTTTATCTTTCCCACTAATATTCAAGTAATATGAAACTGTTACTGTCGCATTAAATGTCAACTTTGCTCAAAACTCATTGACTCAATTCAAACCAGCCCCCCTCCCCCCTCTCCAACACGCTCCGACAACAATAAGCGCCATATAAGACCTCCATATAATATATGGTGGACTCACAGAAATCTCTAATTCGAGAAAAATGTCCAATAGCGATTTCCTCAGAGATCTTATTAATCTCAGTCTTGTTATATTTAGATAATTATGTACCAAGAAATACCAACAATCTTCTTTGGGCAAGTTGGAATGTGTACATTTTTAAATGCATAAATACGAAGAAGAAGAATTAATTCAAATGAGGAAAGTATCGCCCGAGGAACAGAGACGAGTTAGCTACCACCCTGAGATTTTCCAAAAATCTATTTTATTTTTTTTTTTTAGTTTAATAAATTGTTTATGCTTTTAAGAACATATTCAGCTTTTAACAGTCTTAAAATTCGAATTATTTCGGATGTTATTGATTTTTTTTTTGCGTTTTTCTCGAAACTACTTTTTTCGAACTTATGTTCTTATCATATCTCAAAAACTACTTGACCGATCTTGCTGAAATTTGCAGGATATATTCTTAGGGACAATATCTAAGGCGTTACGGGAGGGTTTTTCTATTCAGAACTTTGTTCAAATGTTATAATCTGTTTAAACTAAAAATTTCACGAAAATATTGATATTCTTTTTTTTTAAACACCTGTAATTTTTATAAAACAATTTTAAATTTTTTTTGCTCTCGTATCGCTCTAGATACTTCATTTCTTAATGAAATAAAATCTATTTCACATTTTTAAGATGATTACAGTTTGAGATATCGTGTACACCAACCAAAATGAATTTTCAAAAAAGGCACTCTACTTGTCGGCTCATAACTGCGGTTATATTTAATTTTTTTGTATGCGGTTTTTTTTAAGAAATCCAATATCTTAATGTGTATATATGTACATTTAAACATATTTAAAAAAATGAATATTTGTGCCAAAAAAAATGTTATACTTATGTGACTATTTTAATAATATAAAATAATATAATAAAATAATTTTTTTTCTTTGTTTTGTTTCCTTCTCAGTCTTCTTCATCTTCTTCTTCTTCGCCATGACGCTTTCTCCGCTTTGTGGCACATTTCTATGCGCGCTACGAACGTTCGCGAAATCAAGTCAAGTGAAAATTAATTGAATTGAGTTGAGTGTTTTTCTCTTACAGCGTTTATAGATTTTTACATTGCGATTATCAAAGACATGCACTCAACGTTCCGTAATGCCAAAGTCGACGAAAGGGGTTGGCGCAGAGGGGGCCGTGTAATGAGGAGCATGCGGCTTGCCTTGTTGTGTGAGCAGAAATGAGCAGAATTTTATGGTAAAAAAAAAAAACAAAAACAAAAAAAAATAATAATCAACGTAAAGCAAATAATAGTATGTAGTGTTGGGGGGAAAGCCATGGGGTAGTGGGGCAGCGGGCTTTAGTAAAAGGGCAGCAAACAAGTCGAACGTATAATATTTTGGGTGAAGTATAAGAGTATAAGTGGGGGGGGGGGCAGCAACCCAAATGAAAAAGTAGTTGACAGAGAAGCCGAAGCAGAAGAAGTAGAACAACAGCAACAACAACAACAAACCCAACCACAAACGACACGTAAATGCTATGAAATTTTATTTTGCCAATCAAAAGTTTTCTCAGCTTTGGCAAACGAATGAATGAGACAAGCTGAGTTCTGCGCTCTCTCTCCCTCACACACACACACACACATTGGTTTCTTGTGCTGTCTTTGTTATATGTATGTATATGCAAGAGTCATTTTTGGTTGCTCTTTGGGTGGTTTGATGGGTGGGTGGGTGGTTATGAGCCCATTTAAGGAGAGTAAACGATACTTCAATGCTGTAAGCGAACGGTACATACATATATACAAATGATGAAGAAGCCAAAGACGAAGACGAAGAAGAAGCATGGTGTGAGTGTAAGAGGATTAAGTAAGGAGAAGCGAAGCGAAACAGAATGAAGCGAACGAAAGAAAGTAAATCATGTTTTAAGCGACGTCGACTGCGACAGCAACAGCAACAGCAACATTGGTGCTGTATGTATACATACATATGCATATATATTTAAGACATTATTACATTATAATCGCATAAAACAATCAATAAAATGTCAAAGCCAAAACGATGTTGACACAATGAGGCTGAGGCGGACTTGTGTGTATGTGTGTGTGAGTGTGTGTGTTGAGCAAATAATTCATGCAAACAAGAATGCATTCATGGATATTTACATGTATATATATATATATAGGTATGTGTGTGTGTGTGCGTTAGTGTCACTAATTTGGCCATAAACATAACGTGCAAAGTGCGAGTGAGATGGTTAGCGAAGTGGCAACTTTCCAATGAGTCTCTCTCACTCTCTCTCTCAACAATTTCTCAACATACATGCAATAACTAAAGGACATTGCATATGAATAACGGTATTGTTGAACTTCACACCAAAATATTAAAAAATAAACCCAACAACAACAAAAATAAACCAGCAAACAAGAATAAACCAAAATAACAAAAACAACAACAAAAAAAACCCTTGCAAAAGTGTATCTGAAAAATTTCCCACTATTTTTTTATTGTTTATTTTTTTTTCGCTTCTTTTTACTACCAACCATGCCATTTTTAGCCATGGCAGAGCATAATAAACACGCCCCCATTGTATGTATCAGCTTGCTTACCTTTTCACGCTACGACACTTTAGAGCTTAAATACGAACACACAGCATGCTTATTCGCTCACACGCATTGCAACGACAACGACACGACAACGACTACGACGACGCCAAACATAACGAAGCAATCAAGCGAAGTGCCTTTGTTGCCTTCTCGCACTCATTCACTCACACTTGCGCTCTCTCACACACGTATTGTGCTCTTCAGCAGAGCTCACACATACAACGGCAGTGCATATTTTCGTTTTGTGCTTGCTGTGCTGTGCTGTGCTTCTTCTTGTACTTGGTTGTGCTCAACGTTAACGTTGTTGTTGTCGTTGTTGTGTTGTTGTTGTCATTGGCATCATTGTATGCGTGTGTAAAATCACTTTAAATTAATTTTTTCGCTGTGTCTTCTCAATGCTGTTGCTTCTTCGCTGCCGACGCGTCGCTCTTTCGCTTACCTATATATATGTATGTATGTATGTATATTTCCTTGCTCGCTTTTATGCATGTGTATGTGTGGTTGTACGCGCGCTGAACCAGCAAAACGCGAACATAAACGTAATGCAATACGTTAGTGGCTAACGTTGTTTGTTGTTGTTGTTGTTTTGGTGGCGTTGTTAAGTGAAACCATTTTTCTTTTTATATTCATTTTATGCCGTTATTTTTATTTTACTGTTGTTGTTGTTATTGTTGTTGTCGCTTTTGCTTCTTATACTTCTTTTTATTATTTCTCGCTTTTGCGCACATAAATTGAACGCTAATGAATTTTTTGCTCGCATTCGCACACACACACATACACATGCTTATAAGAGGCAGCCATTTATGTTGTAAATTATAAGAGTAAGCGAGTTCGCAATATGTAATTGTGTATGTGTGTATGTGTGTGTGCCTTAGTTTTACATATGTATATGTATTTGTGTATTGTGCGCAGGTGTTTGAATACACACACAAACATACATACGAACATGTATAAGCGTGTTTCTGTTGTTGTTGTTCTTCTTCTTCGTCTTCTTTTTATTGTTTATGACATATGACATCTCTTTCTGTTGCAAAGTTGCTTTTGAGTTGAAGTCGCAAATTATTTGTCATTCAAGTCGTAATTTTTCTTCCTTGCAACTTTTAATTACAACTATCAACATTAAACATACTTTATTGCTGCTTACGTCGCTGCTGACGTCGTCGCAGAACTTTGTGCTTCTTCTTCTTCTACTTTTGTTGCCTATAATTATATATGTATGTAAATATTTCATATAGCAACAATTTACAATTCATTTAATACAAATATTTTACACAACAACAACGACAAATTTTTCATTGTTGTTCGTCTTCTTATTATTCTTCTTATACTCCTCGCTTCAAGCAACAAAATAACAAATTTAATTTGCAACAAGGAACAAACAAATGTTTCAATAATTTTCGATTAATGTTTGTTCTTACTTTTAGTATTAATAATTAAACCAAAAACAACAACAACAACAAACAAACTTATTTAAGGGGGTATTCTTGTGTAGGATTTTGCAAATAATCGATTTTTTTTTACATTTTCTTAAAGTCTAAAGCCTTAAGAATATGAGTCTAAAAGGGTTTTTCAAAATTCGAAAAATTTTCGGAGTTATTAGCGTTTTTGTGATGTAAGGTACTAGTGTCATGATATCTCCACTTCTAATCCACCGATTGACTCCAAACTTTACGGGAACCTTCTTAATACATTCCTCTATTGTCCCTACCTCGGATATTGAAATAAAATTAGTTTTACTATTTATAAAAAATTCATGAAGATAAAAAAAATGTGTAAAAAACCCATTTTTCATTTTTGAGTCGTCGCCATTTTCTGGAAATTTTTTTAAATTTTGTACCCGAGGTAGGAACGAAAGCAACATCTTTCCTGAGAATAATTGCGTTTTTCTATTTTTTTTCCGGACACTAAAAGGATGGAAATCATGCCAACCATGACCCCACTTTTTTTTTTTGGCCTCCACTTCGCGACATCATAACTCGATGAATTGAACTTTTTTTCTTTTTGGGACAATTTTCTTCTATTATTTAAATATCAATAAATATTTTGTAAAAAATTGTATACTCAAAATGTTTTTATATTTTTTTTTTAGCGTGTGATGAAAAACGACTAAAATTGAGGCTTCTACACTAGAGTATCCCCTTAAATAGTTTCACACGCAATCAAACTCACACACACACACGCACACACAGATGTACCCACGCAAGGCAAAGCGACGTCGCTTTGTGCTACGCTGCTCTGCTCTCAGTTCTGCTCAGCTGAGCTTTTATCGTTGACTTTTTCAATTTACCAATAAAATTTCAATCGTCGCGTCGCTTTTTAATCAATGCCAATTTATATTTGAACATGTGTGTGTGCGTGTATGTGTGTGTCTGTATTTGCATAAAATTAAATGCAATCATGTTGTGATTATGTGTATGTGTGTGTGTGTGTTTATGCACTTTTAATAAGCACAAAAACTACTCAAATGCAAAATTTAATTTGATCACACACACACACACACGCAATCAGACAGTAATAAAAACACAAACACAGACACACACACACACTCAGCAAATTGCTTATAATTCAACCAAAAATGTTTTCATTTGCATAAATATTTTTTTTGTTTTTGTTGTTGTTTGTTTTGTTTTTTGTTTAAAATGAAATAATAACACAAAAAAAAGTTAAAGTGTTTTTTCACACGTAACATAAACTATACAAAGTTCTTTTCATTACAGTAGAGCTTCAACAAACCGAACATTCATTGACAAACCTCATGCCAACTTTTTAATCGATTTATTTATTTATTTCTTTAATAACAATTACCTGTTGTGCAGTAGTATAATTAAATAATATAAAAGAATAATTTATAAGTTATAAAACAAAATAATAATATGAACAAATATTAAAAAATATTAATATAAAAAATATAAAATAATATTATATGAAAATAGAATATACTTATACTGATACAAAATAAATTAAAAGAAAAAAAAAAAAAAAATTTAACTCGGACAAAAAAAAACATCTTATATAAAAACAAAAAAATATTGGTTGATTAAGTACTAAGAATGTCTCTGAACCGGTGGGGGATATTTATTTGCGCAATACCAGCTAAGCCCCTACTCACTAGTGATGCACGTATCCTAGGATACGGATTCGAAGATCCGGATCTTAAAAGTATTCGTGGTAATCGAATCCAATTTACGAATCCGTATCCGAGTACGAATCCGAATCCGAGCACGAATCCGAATCTGATTACGAATCCCACCTTAAACGAATTCTATACGAACATTTCGATCCTATATTACTTTTCTAAAATCGATTTTGATGATTTAAACAAACAAATTTGCATGTTTTCCTTTTAGGCTTTTTTTTTTGGTCTTACGGATTCAGATTCGTCGTTAAGTACTCGAATCCCTTTGGATTCGGATTCGAAAGATCCGGATCCAAAAAATGTAGGATTCCTGCATTACTACTACTCACAGCCATGTATGGTCAGAGACTTAAGTTGACAAAATTTTAATTTACTGATTGAAAGTTTTTTTTTTAGCAAATTTTCACGTAAGATCTTCACCAAAATTGTCAAAATCTCACCAAAAGTGATCCAAAGGCGTGTAAATTCCACTCACCCACACATAATTTATCATCTTTGTAAAAAAAAATAATGGAAATGCTCTACGGGAACGTTCTCGACTGTTCGGATTAGCGAAGTTCTACTGTACATGCACGAATTCAATGTGGCTTATTTTTCACCATTGATTTTCACACGTACCCTCTCTCTCTCTCCTTCTCTTCTCCGCTTCCTCACGCCCTCAACTCACCCATCCAACTCTTTCATAACTCACTACTTGCCAAGGAAAACTCCAAACTCGAAAATATCTCCCTTACCAGAATGCTTCGCTTTCTTTGTCACACACATTGTTTCCTTGTCACACACACACACATACTTTGACACTTGTGTCTTTGTCTCGCTGCCGTTCGGTCTTCTTAACGTTTGTTCGCTGCCAAAAAAAAAAAAACCAACAAAAAATTTCCGTTTTGGACGCGGGCCAGTTTATGACCGACGTCGACGTTGACGTCGACGTCGTTACCGTTTAATGCCATCAGCCAACAGCCATCAGAGCCGCCAATCGCCCCCGCTGTCGCCTAAAAACTTCCGCTGTTGTTTCTTCGTCTTTTGCTTTGTTGTTGCTGTGCTGGTTCTTCGTCTTCGTCTGCTTCTGCTTTACACTGTGCCCAGAGAGGAAATTAGCTGCCATTAGTCATTATTATTGTTTTCGGTCGCGGCCCAGAAAAGCAAAAACAACAAAATAACTTAACTATCGAGAAATGAACGTGCCTAATTTCGTTGCTAAAACAATTTGTAGATATTTTCATTTGGAACATTTTTTTTTTTTTTTTTTTTTTATTTTTTCCTTCCTTCTTAGTTTCTTTCATTCGCTTTTTTTTAACGATTTGCTGCTTGTACACAAAAGGCCTAAACCAAGCAAGAGAAATGAGAATTTCATTATTGTTGTTTCTTTTTTTTTTTTTGGTCAAAGCACAAATTACTTATTTTCGGTTACGACATTTTAATTAAGATTTCGCTTTTCCACTGCTTTGAACACGTTGAAGACAAAAGACTTTAGTTAGATAAAAAAAATAAAAACAACAACTGCAACGAAGAAAGGTTATTCGTTTAATGGGAGGGGGGCAAGCAGGCAATTAATAATGACTTCATTGCAATGCAATGCTCTGATCTCTTTCTTGTATGACAGCGCAGTCGGCGCAACGATATGAAATGAAACGAACAATGAGCCGACGACGACAACGACAAAGCCGAAGTGTCTAACGAGCGCCACTGTTGAGGTACGAGAGAGTAAGCGCCTCTGCTCAGCTGCTCTGCTGCTGTCGACGTCACTTGTTAGAGGCTCGTTTGCGGTATGTCTCTTGTTGATCGCATGTACTTTATTAATAACAAAACGAGCATTGTATGTAAGCATTTATGTGCGTGTGTGTGTGTGTGTAATAATTAGAATGATCAAATCAAAGCGCGCTTGCTCGCTCACTCTCACTCATTTGACTCAATTGTAAAATCACAGCATGTGTACAAAGGCAGAAGGAAATTATAAGAAAAAAAAAAAACAAAATAGCTCTGTTAGTAAAGAAGAAGCAGAAGCAGAAGAAATCAAATCATAATTGGTATAATTTGATAGCGCCCCATTTAGGTTGAACAGCTGCCAAGCGCGCACATCACACTAGCCTCTCTCTCACCCCGCCCCACCACCCTTCATTCAATAAGATCATTGCATTGTTGTTGATGATTTAATGCTTGTAGCGTTGTTGGCAACATTTGTTAATTATTAGCGACCTTCTAGGCAGCGCGCGCGACACACACAGACAGACAGACAGACAGACGGTTAGACAGATAGACTGGGCACATGAGCGCAGTCGATCAGCCATTATGGACATTGCAATCGGCAGACGCATCATCATCATCATCAACATCAACATAATCATCATCATCAACATAATCGACATCAACAACAGCAAAATCATTAATATTTTCCCCCATTTGTTTTATTTAATTTATTGTTTTTTTTTTTTTGCTTTTTTTTGTTGCTTTTTGTTAGTTTTACGTCGTTGATTTAATTTTGATTTTAATACAGATTTTTCTTCATAATTTTCGTGATATTTTTTTTTCTTTGTTAAGTGCTTCTGCTTCTTCTTCTTCTTGTTATACGTTGGTCAGCAATAATAATTAATTGTGTGTGATTTGTTGAACTAAAATTGCCGTTTTGTGAAATGTAACAGAACAATTCCAACAACAACAATGAACTTTTAATGAAGATTTGTATTTGTGGCTTGTTGTAAGTATTATAGTCACCGCTAGAGATAGATATATAGAAAGGGAGAGGTAGCTTGAAAGTGTATTGAGTCTTCTTTCTTGCATATTGCATGTTTTAATACAGTTTTAAATAGTTACAGTAGAAACTCGATTATACGTACTAATTCCCTAATTTTAATTGATCTAGATAATCGAGTTTCTACTGTATATGTAAATAAGTAAACGACTAACAAAAAAAAAAAAAGAAACAAGTGTTGGCACTCTTATTAAAGCAGTCCAACTCACACCACCTCACTTCACCCCAACGCACACCATAGAGCGCCGCAATTAACCACCACGCCTCAACATGTCACAACACAACACAAGCCAAGCCAAGCCAACCCAACACAACACAGCACAACCCAACACACCATGGCATGGCAAGGCAGCACTGCAGCCCACAAAAGGCGAGCGCCAACAACAACAACATCAACGACAACGAGAGGAGCCGTTCAGCGCACATGACCAAAAATACAAAGCAATTTAGAAGTGATTCATTTGATTTGCTTCCGTTTTGTTCGTTCGTCGCTCGTTTGTTTTTTTTTTTTTTGTTTTTGTGTTCCTTTTCTACGCGTCTCATATCGCGCAGGTTGTTGTCTGCTGCTGCTGCTTTTTTACTGCCTTTAATTTCCACGTCATGCCACTCCACTCCACGTCACTTTGTTGGCCTTTTCCGGCCGTTTTATTCGCGTTAGAAATGGGCGTGGGCTATTTGCGGCCGCCATCAAATAATGAATGTCGAAATGAGTTCCGACACGGCTTGCCTGTCCATCTGTCCGTCTGTCTGTCGCTCTGTTTGGCTTGCCGGCAACTCGAATCAAGCCAATTGTTGGTTGGGCGCCAGTTTTGGGTGTTGGCTGCCGGGCGGGCGGTGGGTGGCGTGAGGGGTGGCCGGCTTGTACAGTTTTGTCGGCAATAATAATAAAGAATCAAAGGCGTTTCTGTTATACAAACTCAAATTGAAAAAACACTTTGCCAAAAAAAAAAAAAAAGAAATAACAAAAAAAAAAAAAGAAATAAACCAAAAAAAGGATGTAAACTTTTTTTTTTTACATTGTCTTGTTCTTGTTGTTGTTTGTGTAATTTTGGTAATTTTTCTTTTGTGTTATTTTCATTTTTTTTTTGTTTTTTTTTCACTTGTCTTGAGGCGTGTAATTGTTATGTTGTTGTTGTAAAGGGTTGGTTGATTAAGCCTTCTTGTACTTGCCTTGAAAGATGTTAATAGCGATAAGATTATTGTAGCAAAATGAGAGAACAAATTAGTTGCACGACACTAATTTTCTTATCCCTTTTGTCTTCCAACCGATTCTACTGAACGCCTTGTGAATTGGATCACACACACACACACACATATATATATATATTTATGTAAGGAACACTTCAAGCCAAGCAAATATATTCAATTGACTTCAGTTTAGTTGATTTGTTGGCCACGTTTTTTGCATAACATTTGCAAATGACAAAATCAAACGGCATTTTTTATGTGCAAATCAGTAACTGTAAAAGAAAAGCACACACACACACACACGGAGGCACAAATTAAGTCAAGTAAAGTAAAGCAAAAAAGATAAAAATAAAGAAGCAACAACAAAAACAATGACAAGTACACAAGCGGTTTCAATTTACACACACACACACACATGCATCTACACAAAAAGCTACAGATACAAAGATACACACATACATGGAAACATTTTCATGTTATCGACATGAAAATTATGTAAAACTTAAGTAAAAGATGAGCTCGTCAGAATTATGACACCCAAGGGAAACGCACACACACACCAACACACACACACATACACATAAATGTCTGCTTTGCGCCCCCAAAAGCGTTTGACTGCAAACAACCACCGAGAAAAAGGCAACTCTTAAAATGGCCCTCACCCCTAACCCCCCAGAAAAGAAAAAAAAAGAACGAAAAATTCTAAGAAAAAAAAAAATAAACAAAAGACAACAACAACAACAGCAATAGTAATAGTTGCGCATTCACAATCATGATCATGAATGTCATCATCATCATCAAGACAACAACAACAACAACGACAGCATCCACCATCATTATCATCATTTCAACTATCATCAAATGCTCACAACACAACACAACACAAACAACAACAACTACATCATCATTCCCCCCCTCAAACATCCACAGCTACGAAATTGCCGCTCTCTGTCCCTCCCCTCCTCTCCCTCCCCCCTCAACCAACGTAAACGCTCATGTTCGTTTATATTGAAACAGATTGCTTTGCGCTCCACATTATGATATACCCATTTAAGTAAAACTCATGTCTCCCCCTATTCCCCACTCCCCATCGACAGTACTACCCTTACTTCTTGCCACTTGGCCCCCCCCTCCGCCGTGTCTCACCCAATTTCAGTCGTTCATATATGTATATAGTAGCTGCCTTTCGCATGCGTACTCATTCACACACACACACACACACACACACACTTCACTTCACTCGTTTCGCCTCACAATTCTCATCTCTCTTCTACACATGCTTGTCAGAAAGTTCTTTGCGACAAATGACATACGTTCGTTCAGACGCTTTTGCTCTCGCATATTGTCACTGCTCCACCTGCCCCTCCTTCACCCACACACACTCACACTCTATCTCTTTCACTCGGACACTTGAACTTCACCAAGCAGCAACAGCAGCAACGCATCTGAGCGTCCCATGTGGTATAACAGTGAATGTGTGTGTGTGTGTGTGTGTGTGTATGAACGAGAGAGAGATTAACAGCATAAAAGGAGAACGCACACAGAATGTTTCATAAGGACATAAAAGGCATAATGTATAAAGCAATGTTAGCAACATTTAAATAACTCAGCTACGAATTTCAATCTATTTTCTTCTTTGTATTCCTCTGCTTCTTCTTCTCCTTAATTTATTTCTTATTAATGTGTTTTTAATTTACATAAGTTTAATTAAAGCACACCAGCTGTTGTTTGTCCACAACTTTTACCTGTTTATAATATTTAACTCAAGGTTGTCTTATGTTTAAAACATATGTATAAGACACGAGTAGAGCAGACTACAAAGTGGTGTCGTTTCGTTTAATGCGTAACGCGTGTGTTGTGTCGGTGCCTGTGTAACGCAACACACTGCAAACCAGCGCCGCCTAACACCCACAAGGCATGCATGTAACTAGGCGCGTCTGCTCTCAATGCAAAAACTATGCATGCACAACAACACACCACAACACAACACATACGACACGACTCTCTTGCCTTCATTGTCGCTCACTCTTACTCTCGTGCTTTGCAGCAATCGGTCGGCATGGCAAAGCGCCTCTTCGTGCTTTGCTCGTTTTTTTTTCTTTGCACGAATCGTTGACGTTGGCGTCGGCTCTGCGAGTGAGTGCGTGCTTGCGTATGTTGCGTGCGTGCATGTGTGTGTGTGTGTGTGGGTGGCTTGTGGGTGGCTTGTGGTACATTGGGCAGTGAAGTGCAGTGTTGTTGGTGTTGTGTCCATCGTATGGCCAAACGATTCTGTGCTATTTTTTCGTATCAATGTTTTATTATTTTGTCCATTTCGGCATGTGTGTTGGTGTGTGTATGCTTTTGGGGCATGTACAAGTAATTTGTTGGCATAGCGGGCATTTATCCTTGTTATGTTTTACACGCACACACATACAGAGTTCAACCAAGCCTCTTAAATACAAGAATATGTTATAACTGTCGCACATTTGTTGTTGTTTTTGGTATACTTGTTCTTATTTCAACTTTGTGTCCTTTATAAGACTTTTTCCGGTTCGCCTTTAACAACCAACAACCCCACCAGCCCCACCAGCTCCACACACACATACAAACACATAGTAACACATTTCTCCTATCAATTTCGTATGCTGTCTCTACCGAAGCCGACGCCGACGCCGACGCCGACGCAGACGTCAACGCCGTCGTTATTGCTCCCGCATTCTTGTTCTTCTTTGTTTTGGATTACTTTTCTTGATGTTTTTGTTGTATTCGTTTTGCTCTCTGCTCTGTTTTCAGCTCTAATAAACCTTAAATGAAGGCAATTTTGTGGGGTTGTTTTGGGTTAATATTGTAACGATAAAATTGAATTGAGCCGCCCTCGACTCAGCAGCGGCCCTAACCGTCTGTCTGACTGTCTGTCTGTCCCACCAACAACAACCACAGGCAACAAAAAATAACAAATTCATCAATTTGAAAGATTTTTATTTTGATTTTCAATGTTTTTTTTAAGCTTTTGCTTGCTTGTTGTTGTTGTTGTACGAGAACAATAAATTGATACATTCATTTCAAACGCTCAAAAAGCGTACAGCAAAACAAGCATGAGTGAATGATTCATTTACCATTTTGAATGCATTCATATAGACTTCTAATATGTATGTATGAGTATATACATATGTATGTATGTATGTAAAACAATGATCATAAATCAATAATGCCGCGTAAAATGAAATCGAGTTGTTGTCGTTGTTGTTGTTGTCAGTGTACATATGCAAAAATATACTATGTTTGTATCCATTAATTGAAAATTTAATTAAAGGTGATAAAAATTATGCAAGGCTGCAGGCTAACGACAACAACAACAACAGCAACAACAATAACATTGTACAACGACAACAACGCCGTCAACTAACACGAAACGTGTTTAACAACAACATCCAACTATGCTTATTCAGTGTCTGCTCCATCAACCCCCAAGCCCACCTTTCCAACACACCACACCACACCGCAACACATACAACATCGCCCACACAATATATTATGAACCATTTACAAGTCAGCGTAGGCCAATTTACACTCACACACACACACGCACGCATATGAAATATAACTATTTCGCTCACGTATATTGAATAAATTGCATACTACTAACAACAATAACAACAACAACAGCAGCAGCAGCAACAGCAAAACGTCTCTCAGCACAATTTACTACACAGTCGGCGGCCGTCGTGTCGACGAAGTCAAAGGCGCTGATTTCTTTTTGCACTTCGTGTTCGTTCGTCACACAAGCGACGCATTGTCGGATGACGCGTCGTTTAACACACACCGCAACGCACCTGATCATATACAATATTGGCACTCCTACTTGCTTCTAACGAAACCACCTCAACAACAACATACTTCATGTCTCAATTCCAACACCGACCGACCGACCGGCATGGCTCTCTTTTACTTTCGTTACTCTCGCGATGCGTCGTTATCACTGTGTTACTCTCGTTATTGTTTTTGTTGTTGTTCGTTTTGTCATATAACGCAACAACAGCAACAGCAACAAAAAGTTCGAAGTTAATTAAATTCTCATGTATTAATCACAGCACTTCGGCTATGCCGCGTTGCCACACCGACCCACCGACCCCCCTGCCCAACAACTTGACGACAAGTTGTCTTACTTTGCTTTGCATTGTCGCCATCTTTGTCTGGCCGATTGTGCTTGTCTTGCGCTATGTTGCTCTGCCTGCCTGGTGGCTTGGTAGCCCTGTGGCCACTGCCCTCTGCCGCTGCCGCTGCCGTTGTTGACTGCGCTTGCGTGATTCTGATGGCAAATTAATTCCTTGGTAATTTGTTTTGATGTGATGTGCGACTCGAAATTGATTGAGATTGTGTTGATGGCGGTTGTTCGTTCGTTCGTTCGTTCAGCCAACAGAAAGGCAGACACACACACACACAAACAGACGCAAGAACATGATTGTTCTTATTATTAGTGCATTTTTTTTTTTTTGTTTAGATTTTATTTAATTTCTCTACAATTGCTTGTCGTTGCTTAAATTATTAATAATACTTAATAAAAAAAAATAATTTATATTAAATAAAGTCTTTAAAATATTAATTGTCATGTCAGCAATTCACGTAATTATTTTCTGCTTTGCGCATATTAAGATTTATGCACAAGGGCGTAGCCAGGGAGTGGGCAGGGGGTCCATTGCCAGCAAACAGGCAACAAGAAAAAAGCAAGACGTTTACTTATTATTAATCAATAAAATAAAGAAATCTATTGTATTTTTTTTAATACAGTTTTCTCCATTTTTTATTTACATTCGAAAAAAAAATTGTTCAGAAATTAGAATTTTTCAGAAATTAGAATTACCTCTTTCTTCTTGCACGCCTACTTTGTTGCTTACTTGAAATGCTTGCAAAGCCGCCCTCACATTTCATACGCTTTCCACAAATTCAACCAACGCGCACTAACAACAACAACGATGCTAACACAACCATCACAACATCAACACCGACAATAAGAACAACAACAACAACAAACGAACGATGCTTTTTGTACGAAAGAACGACCGTTTCATTTCTTTCTGTTTCGTTTCGTTTCTTTCCGATCCGTTTATATGTCCGACGCAACAAACAGACTTCGCCTATGTTAGTTGTTGTTGTCGTTGTTGCTGATGTTTTTTTTTTGCTCGCTTGCTTGCTTACGCTCACACTGTGTTTATTGTTGTTGTTGTTGTTGTTATTGGTAGTTCATTTGCATGTTTGATCGTTTACAGGCATGGACATAATTAATGTTAGTTTTAACGCTGCCTGAAAATGTTATTTCCCTTGATTATAGGAGGAGTATACAAGAAACGGCGGCTGCTGCTGCTGTTGCTTCCTTTGGCATTGATGATTGTTTTTTTTTTTGCTGCCGTTGTTGTTGTTGTTGCGTTGCGTTGCGTTGTTACTGTAGGCAGTCATGGGGAAACATTTTATGACGATTACTGTAATTCGTTGGCCGCGAACAATAATTACTTTCCATTACGAAAATGGCGGGCATATTATCACCTGAATATCACACATACACACACACATACATATATATATAGGGAAAGACAGACAGACACATACATACAGGTGTTAAATGTATGCGCCGTCGTTCATTGTTGTTGTTGTTGCTGTTGCTGTCGTCTTCTTCGATCGATGTCTTTATTTAGCTTCAATCTTTTGCTTCGCTCGTTCGTTCGCTCGCTTGTTTCATTTCAGTCTTGCATTTGTTGCGCTTTGCGCATATAATTCGACACGGCAACAACAGCAACAACAACAACGATGACTGTAATGTTGTTGGGCATTTACACAAACAAAATGATCGTTGGTTGTGCGCGCAAAAAGGCTAACATTTTCGGTAATAAAATATGACAACTCAATCAAGGTTCATAAAAAGCAAAAAAAAAAAAAAAAAAAAAAACACGTGAAAAAGGCAAAAGAAGCAGCGAAAACAATTCGTTTACAAAGGAAGGCGCAGCAGTCAAACCAAAGGTGAGTAATTTTCTACAGAGTTGAGTTGCCAAAAGCAACAACTTGAACGAACATGTTATATGAAGAAGGACAACGATCAAAATTTACGATCATTTTGTTTTCAAAATCAATTTAGTATATTTATTAAAGGTGAGCGTGCGAGCGAGCGAGCGAGCGTAGGCAACAAAGCCAAAGCCAAAGTGAAGGCAATTGGTAGGCAGCAAAGCAGGAAATGCTCATAAAAATTAAGCCAAGCGAAGAAGAAGAAGAAGAGCAGGAGCATTGAAACATCGTTGAGTTGCTCGATGAGACGCAAAACGTCAACGAGTTGAAACGGAACGAATTCTGCACAGGTGAGGAACGAAGTGAACAGCGCAATGAACACACACACACACACACACAGCCGAACGAAAAAATGAGCGAAAAGCCGCAATTTGATTTCGTGTACGAGAGTAAAACAAAAACAAAAACAAGGTGTGTGCATAAATAAAGGGAAGCTGTGGTGTGCGCTCTTCTTCTTCTTCTCCTTGCTGCTGTTGATTTTATTATTTGCGTGAATTAAGTATAGAAGTGCTTTATGTAAGGGAACTTTAAGTTTTGCCATTCGTTACGATAACGTCACAAGGCGAGTGTGAACGAGTTGTTGTTGGTTGAGCAGACTTGACTCAAGTTGGCAATTATTAGGTTTGTAAAACATGAGTCTTACACATTTGTGCGCTTGTAATTTGCTTAATTTGTTAATGGCTTCTTTGCAGCATTTTTATACTTTGGATCGCAAGGATTATGATAAGGTTTTCTTTTTTTGCTGTTGCTGTTGTTGTTGTTAAGTGATTTACTTCAAGTAAATTGTTATGAAAATTCAGAGAGTAAGAAAGGGCTCTAATTAATGCGTGTTCGTTTAAATGAAGTTCTACTGTACTAACATTTATGGTGAGGTAAAAGAAGAAGAATCATTAGAACTACACATACATACGTAAGTACAATGTATAAAGAAACGTAACCCTTTTAGTTGGGGGGTGGGTGTTAATTAGAACTTCAATTTACACTACGCTTGCTGAAATTTGCCGTCTTGCCGTCTACTAATAATAATAAAAATTTAAACAAAAAAAAAAAATATTTAATAAAAAAAAAATTTAATTAATTTTAATTGACTTTGATTTGCACAACTTGTTTTTGGTGTTTTTTTTTCTCTTCTGCTGCTGCTGTTCTGTGCCTCAATAACCAGCAGCAACAACAACAACAACAACAGCGTACAAAATTAGCCTTGCCTCAAGTTCGACGTATGTAAGTAAGTAAGAACATGATAAAATTGAAAAATTCTTAAAGTGAAAATAAAGCGTTTAAATTTCTGAAGCATAGAGCAGCGGAAGTAATGAGAGAGAGAGAGGGAGAGGGAGATAGAGGGAGCAAAAATGCCGACAGAAAGCTGCCAAGCGAGCATGCCAAAACATGCAGAAATTGAAGAAGATGTAGAAGCAATAACAACAGCAACATCAGCAGAACCGTAGGCAATAAATTAAGACGAAGAAGAAAACAAGAACAAAACCACCAACAATCTGCAAGAGTCTAAGCACGGAAAGCAGCGACGCAACGACGCAGCGGCAGCGGCAGAGGTCTCTGCTCTGCTGCTCTGAAACCGGCAACGTTAATAAGAAATTAATGTCTTGATCATTTTCGATCGTTATGTAAATCAATCAGGCAAATTATAGCTTTAGGGGCTTGCCACAATAATTAGACCCTATTCGTAATAATACGTAATGCGATCGAGACATGGAATGCACACACACACACACACTCAAACTCATAGTAAGGCAGACACAAGGTGCTGCTGCCTGTCTGTCAGGCTGCGCTCTTTGCTTTGGCTTAGGTAGAGCGAGAGTGAGTGAGTGAGTGAGTGAGTGAGCAACATCTTCATTTCGTTCAACGATCAAAGACGACGATGACGAACACGACAACGATGCGCATGGATCAACGTCAGCCGAAAGCCGAACTTATGTGTTCGTGTGTTCGTGTGGGAGCCAAGAGCGCGCGCGCGAGTTTGTGAGAGAGAGTCTGCAATGCAAAAATAAAACGGACACGAATGCATCATACAATCATTTCGTCTGCTGTAGTCGTTGTTGTTGTTGTTATTTTTTTTTGTTGTTGTTGCAAAATATATTTTTTGCTTTGCTGATTTTCTGATTGGTATACACGCCTCACATTGAACGAACGAACGAACGTCTTCATTTATTTATGCGCCTATATTACTGTTGTTGTTGTTGTTGCTGCTACAACATGTTGTTTCTCTCTGCTTGTGTTCGTGTCGCTTTACGGCAAAAATTGTTAAACGATTGATCTGCAATATGTATGAGCAATTTTTTTATTACTTTTTTTTTTGTTTGCATACTTTTCGCTATGTTCGTAACAAGATGCGTAAAAATTATTGATTTTGTGTTGTTGTTGTTGTTGTTGGTGCTATCAAATTTTAATCATTGCTTTTTTTTTTTGTTGCTTCTTCTGCATCTTCTTTTTTTACTTTTCAATCAGTTTGGTTGCTATTTTGTTGTTCTTGTTGTTGTTCTAACTCAACATTCTTTATGCTCTCTTCTTTTTTTCGTTTTGCGTCATTATTGCCGCGTTTTTGTTATTGTTGTTGTTGTTGTTACTGTTGCATGTTCCTCAAACCTTGTCATCATCATCTTCATTTGGCAACATTTAAATGAATTATTTTTTCCCTACTTGATTATTTTGTTTACGCTCTCATTTCTCTTTTAAACTTCTCAAATTTTCAATTTTGTATTTTTTTCTTGCTAAGTAATTTGGTTATGCTGTTGTTGTTGTTGTTGCTGTGCGCACTTGTAATGATCATGATTGGCAACCTTTGTTTTTGGTTTATTGTTATTGTTGTTGTTGTTGTTGGTCTCATCTCGTGCTCAGGTTTCGTTTCGTTACGTGTCGTGTCATGTCTTTTTATGTTGTGCAATTTTCTTTAATGCAAACATCATGTTACATATTGAATCGTTCAGCGTTCATCATCCTCATCATCATCATCATCATCATCATGATGATCGTTTGTCGTTCGTTTGCTGTAAATTGCCGGCATGTAAAGTGCAAAGAAATTCATTAAATTAAGTGGAGCACATTTGCAGGTTGCCTTTCTGCCTCTTTGCCATTTCCAATACACACACACACTCACACACACATACATATGCATACATACACTATGTATTATGCATGCATGCATTGCATAGTAGTGCCTGTGCTTCTTCTTCAACGTGAATTTCGTATGATGCTTCTTCTTCAACGTGTATTTCGTTTGCTGCTTGCATTGCTTGCCCTACCTGCCTTGCTTGCATGCATATTGACCCAACACAGGTGTAGGTGAAAAGTTAACTGTGTGCGAAAGAGCGAGATAAACAGCCAGAGGTGTAATTCGATTATTGGCAATTGATCTTTTATGCGGTGGCTGCTGACTGTGGTGAATTTCTATTAAAATAAGCAATTGCGTTGTGTTGTATTTATGAGAAGCTGGGAAGGGGAGATGGATTCACGTATGTATATTGTTTTGTTTGGTTTTAATTGAAATTGACAAATGAGCATCATTAGAAACAAACAACAATTCCAAACAACACACACACACACACACACACACACGCATACACTTGGGAGCATAAATGGGTATTATTCAAATTTGCATATCAAAAGAGCGCAAAAGTTGAAGAAAATGTCTACAAAAAGAATCAAACCAACAACCAACCCCCACTCCCCACTTAGCCCATAATATGCCAATGAGTAACTTGTTCTTCTTTTTCTCCAAGTAGTTTTTGGGCCCCGAAACTTATCAAGGCTAATTTCAAAGGTCGTTAAACAAACAAACTCAAGTGGAACTGAAATCAAAATTGCTGTTCAAACCAGCCAACCAACCTCAGAGCAACCCAACCTCAGAGCAACCCAACCCAACCCAAGCCAACCTCACCCCTCTGCCACGCCGTGGGCAGTGCAGTGCAACGAGCACATAACGGTTAACATAATGACATTGTTGAGGCGACATTACGCATTAGGCGTGCCAGGGTAGGGCAGGGGTACGGGGGCGCTACAAAAACAACCCTCGACCCAACGACCAAAAGACAGAACGCAAAATTAACTGAATTATTTTTTTTTATTTTTATTTTTTATTTTTAGCTCATCCTTGTCTGCTGTAAAGCAGTTGAGGACAAAGAAGAAGAGGCAGCAGCAGCAGCAGAAGTTGAAGAATAACCTCGACCTTATTTCGATGCCTTAAATCAGTTCATTCTTCTTCTTCTTTGTCGTCGACGTCGAAAGCAAATTTGCATTATTTTCCCATTGGGTTTAGTCGACTTTGTTGGGTTTTTTAATGTGTTAAATATTATATAAACTACAACACTAAAATGTATGTACAAGATTTAAAAAAAAAAACTTAAAATTTAATTTAATAAAAAAATACAATGAAAAAAAATATATAAAATAAAAAATTCAAATTTAAAAAATAATAAATGAATTAAAAAATAAGTAAATACTTGAAATAATAACATAAATCATAATTAAACAAATACAAAAAAAAATTGTAAATAAAAATAATAATAAAGTACCCTTTCCATACGTCTATGTCTCGAAATTCCGTAATCCCAGAGATGTAATAACTGGTCCACTGTCTGGCTTATCGAAATTCTGCAGTCTTGTTATTTGTAGTTCTCATAGAAATCATTTTGCCCACAATACAGCTTAGGGTAAGCAAAGCAATGCAAATGATTATAAAGTTCAAGGGGGTATTCTAGTGTAGAAGCCTCAATTTAAGACGTCTTTCATCGCACGATAAAAAAAAATATGAAAACATTTTCAGTATACAGTTTTTTACAGAATATTTTTCGAAATTTAAATAATAGAAGAAAATTGTCCCAAAAAGAAAAAAAGTTCAATTCATCGAGTTATGATGTCGCGAAGTGGAGGCCAAAAAAAAAAAGTAGGGGTCTTGGTTGGCATGATTTCAATCCTTTTAGTGTCCGGAAAAAAAATAAAAAAACGCAGTTATTCTCAGGAAAGACGTCGCTTTCGTTTCTACCTCGGGTAAAAAATTTAAAAAAAATTTCACAAAATGGCGACGTCTCAAAAATGAAAAATGGGTTATTTACACTTTTTTTTATCTTCATGGATTTTTTTAAAAATAGTAAAACTAATTATATTGCAATATCCAAGGTCGAGGACGATAGAGGAATGTATTAAGAAGGTTTCCGTAAAATTTGGTGTCAATCGGATGATTAGAACTGGAGATATCATGCCAACCAGGTCGAAAAAAATCGATTTGTTGAAAATCCTAGACTAGAATACCTCCTTAACAAAAGTGCAACACAATTAAACAGCAACAACAACAACACACACACACAAATCCGCTTTTTTATCTCCTGCGTTACCCCTCAGCATTTGCAGGCGCACCCCACGGCCACAAGACGCCGCCACCGTCACTGCTCATTAGTGGCGCTTCTAACGGTTTTTTTCATGGCTTTTTGGTTAATTTTACTATTAAATTTATTTGATTTCTGTTTTTTTTTGAATATTTAAATCTTTTTTTAAGGATTTTTTTATATTTTCACATTTTTTTTATGTATTTTCGACTTTTTTTCCTTTTTCCCTTTTGTATTTGCATATATAATGTTGTGTATTTGTTCGTAATTAGACTCATGCATGACTCATTGTGTGCCCTGATTTGTTGTTGTTGTTGTTGTTTTGTGAGTCTCACCCCTGACCCCTCACAGCCCGAGCTACATGTTTTTTTTTTGTTTTGTTGTAATCAAGCGCAAAATAAATAAAAAAAAACAAATGAGAAAAGCGAAAAAAAAAAGTGTCGTGTCATCCTTACTGATTACGTGCGTGATTGGCGTGCGTGCGTGTGCCGGTCGCGAGGCTTGGGATTAGTTTTTTTTTGCAACTCTTTTTTTTTTCTTTTTTTTTTTTGTATTTTGTTGCCTTTGAAAGTTGTTGTTGTTTATTGTTTTTTTTGTTGTTATCATTTTGAGTATTTGACCTCTTTGATTGGCATTGTTCTTGTACTCTTTTTTCAGCTTTTTTTTACCTCTTTTTTTTTCTTTTTGCGTCTGCCACCCTTCCTTCCTTCGTGTGTGTGTGTGTGTGCGCGCGTTCGTGCGTGACTTTAAGCAACCGTGATTGATTGATGTTTAAACAAAGCGTTGCCAAATGTGTTAAATCGTTTGCTAATGATGACTTTGACAGTTTTCTTCTTCTTCTTCATCGTCGTCGTGAGAACTTTTCAAACAACAACAACAACAAATACAACAAAAAGCGCAAAGAGAATTGGAAAAACAAATTGAAAACTTTTCACAAAATGTAAAAAAAAAATAAGAAAATTTATTTAAATTGCAATTTGTAAAAAGTTCTTTCTGCCTGTTGTTGTTGTTTTTGTTGTTTTTTGCAACTTTTATGCTTTGCAAGTTTTGTGCTTATCTTCTGTAAATAAACACACACACACAAATACACACATTAACAAAAACAAGCACACAAAAAGGAGAGGGGGAAAAAAAAAGATGAGACAAACGAAGTCACCAAGTCAACGTAACCATAATTCAGTTAATTTTATTTATAACACCCTTGAGGAATTACAATTTTATTTACTCTTTCAAGTGTGATGAGGCTCAGTGGACAAACACAGACACACACACACACACACAGACACAATGCCTGAAGAGGTTTGTTTGTTGAAGGCAAGCCAAGTGACTGAAATGTATCTTGAGGGCGTTGAGGGCATTCAATAACAACAACAACAACAAGGGAAAGTCATACGTCCTACCATCTCTCTGTCTGTCTGTCTGACTCTCTGTTCTGTGTATTATGTGTTGTTGTTGTTGTTGTTGTTGTTGTTGTTGTCAGTAGTTTGTGTTATTCGAACAGATGCGTTTGTAAATTGTGAAAATCTGTGTAGATTTGTAAGCAAGCAACAACAATAACAACAAAAATCACGCACGACAAAACTAACCCTCACACACACACACACACACATTCATATAAGTCGAAGCATCTTTTTTAGGTTAATCTGTCATTCATGTGCTTTGTTTGGCATCAATTGCTTGTTTTTGTTGTTTTTGCTGTTGGCTATGTTGTTGTTGTTGTTGTTGTTTCTGGTTTTGGTTAACGGTTTTCAACATAATCATTAAAATGTTACCAAATGATGATCAACATAAGCTGCCAATAATAATAATAACGTTTGACTGACTGACTGGCCAAGAGGGCGGGGGAGGGGGAGGTGTGCGTGTTAATATGCGCTTAACACTTGCCGACAAAAAGTATCTTGCACAAAAAAAAAATTACATTTAACTTTGATGAGAATACTTTAGTGATGCACGAATCCTAGAATTCGGATTCGAAGATCCGGATCTTAAATTATTCGGGGTAATCGAATCCAATTTACGATTCCGAATCCGAGTACGAATCCGAATCCGAGTACGAATTCGAATCTGATTACGAATCCCACCATAAAAGAATTCTATACGAACATTACGATCCTATATTATTTTCCTAAAATCGATTTTGATGATTTAAACAAACAAATTTGCATGTTTTTCCTTTTATTCAGTACAAAATAATTTATCTAAAGTGATTCAGCTTTTTTTTTTGGTCTTACGGATTCAGATTCGTCGTTAAGTACTCGAATCCATTTGGATTCGGATTCGAAAGATCCGGATCCAAAAAATGTAGGATCCATGCATCACTATTACGTATATATACATACATACAGACATGTTCGAAATAATAAGAACAACAGACGTGAAAAATAAATTCGTCTTAAAATGTTGAAAACTAAATTTGTAATTATTATTAAAATATTAGAATTAAATAAAGCTTTCATTACCCTCAAGGTAATCATTTTTGGAGGTAAAATAACGAAATAAAATTGTGTGAGGGACCTTACTAATCCCACGAAATCTCAGCAGGGATGAGGGGGATACATTGAAAATCTCATGTCATCTCATGTCAACTGGGGGAGGGGAAAAATTGTCGTATGCAGTTTTTTAGGGCTACACACACACTGAACGTCTTCAGACCGACTTTCATGTTTCTATATCTTCGGGTATACGAGTTATACATCATTTTAAGAAAAGTGGGCAATGCTGGTTGGGCGAGAAAGAGACGGACAGACAGACAGACATACAAACAGTCATGGTTCAATCAATTTCTCTTGTCGTCATGATCAAGAATATATGTATGTATATACTTTATGGGGTCCCCATTCCCTCCGTCTATGCGTTCATACAAACACAATATACAGTAGAAACTCGATTATCCGGATCAATTAAAATCAGGGGTATTCCGTACAATCGAAAATCCGGATAATCGATTTCATAGACAAATTATATTTTAGAAATTCCAACACCATTTGGACCAAGTTGCCACTTTTAACCTCTAAATTATCTTCAATTTGTCTTTTGGTTGTACTTTTGTACTTCAGTTATCTTTCTCAACAATTACAACTATTAGACTCAGGAGCGATGAGTCCGGATAATTGAAGATCCGTATAATCGATGTCCGGATAATCGAGTTTCCACTGTACTTTGATACACAGGGTATGATTTATACAATGTATAATGATTAAAAGAACTTAAGGAACGTTGTACCTATTATTTCGCACACGACTGTACGGATTCATCATGCAATCGTTTGGTTGGCTTGTTAAACATGACTAAATAAGTAAATTGCGTCAATTAAAAGAGCGTTAATAAATTTATAATCAACTGCAACTAAAGACAAGACTTAACTCACACACACACATACACGCACACACACACACATGCGCATGCACATCGATAGTGGCAAATGCAATTATCATGTGTATCTGTGTGCATGTGTGAGTGTGTGAGTGTGTGTGTAAAAGCAAAACAAGCAATAACGATTTCCGCCGTCGCCTTCCTAATTGTGTTGGCCAATTTACGCTGCAATAAATTAAAAGACAAGCGCCTACCATCAAAGTGCCTCCCCTCTCCTCTCCTCTCCTTGCCACCCCACATGCCACCCCTATCACGCACGCCACTGCACCTTCGTGGCGGCCATTAGAGCATTTAGAAGGCCGCCCACAAACTTTAGACAAGCAACATTTCTACACCGAAAGCGAAACACACAAAACGACCAACAGACGGACAGACAAACAGCGGACAGAGGGACAGACAGTCGAACAAAGCGACTTCATGCCTGGGGCAACCACACTGAGGCTCAGCCATGAGTTACTTTAGAGCGTTTAGGTTTCTGTTTCTATCTTGAAAATTTCCCTAAATAGACTTTAATTGTTTGCAATTATAATGCGCAAAACACACACACACACACACAGAGCTAGCCACATATATATGTATCTATGTAGTTAGGAATGCAATGCAAAAACGGTTAATTAGACAATGCGCCTAATGAACAGGGCGATACAATTAAAATTGCGCTCAACTAAGCAATTGAAGCAACAACCACAACAACAACAACAATGACAACAACAACAAATGAAGCCTGAGCAAAAGTAACATAAAAGAACATACAGATAAATGTTAAAAATTTGTTTACATGTCTAAAGATACAAAAGGTGTGCAAAAACAATTATGTAACAAAAGCAAAATATTATAAATTTATTTATTTTTAGTTGGCAAGATACATTTGCTAATATGGCAGAGGTAAAGTTGTATTATATACATACAGTGGCTCCCAACTTAAAAGAACCACTTGTTTTTTTTTTTTTAATTTCTTTTGGCATTTGAATGGCTGTAACTTCCAAACCAAAATAAAAATCGGAAAAGTATAAATGCAATCTTGTAGATTGAAGTTTTGCCTTTAAAACGATGTGCAATATTATTATTAAAAGTAATTTTTAACAAAGTTGTGATCATAGAACCATCAAAGGGTCTTAAAAAATGGGTCACAGCTTATTTGAACCAAAATTAGAAAAAAAAACTATTTTATGTACTCCAGTTGGATTTCTTTTTATTAAAATACTATCCTTATTTATTTTAGATTCTATTTCAATCGATGTGTTCCATGTTTGGGTGTGATTTTCGTCCCAAAAGCCAAAGAAGCGATTTCGTACATTTTTTATGGGATTTGTTCTGCTTGTGAGGACAATTCTTTCCTGAATCCAAATTTTGGAAATATTTTAGGCTTTATGTTGAGTTCAAATGTTATATTAATCGTCTATTACAAAAATATTACCGTTCCAAAACCAGGCACAGAATAACATATCGAACCAAAAAAAATGTTACCCTACACTTGTCTATTTTGTATAAAAAAGTGTCATTCTTAAACCAGTCTACATTGGTTTGGTATGTTAGTCTGTACCTGGTTTTGGAACGGTCATATTTTTGTAATATATATACATATATGTGACTTTTCATGAATTATGTCAGTCGATTCGTCAATGGCGTCCAATCTCAGTCAAAGGACAAACGATACTTCTTTTTTGATAAGAGGACGTCCAGGATAATTTAGGCAAAATCTCACATAGGGGTAGGGGGGTTCATCGGACATCTCATGTGATTTGTTTAGTTCACTAGTTTATAATTTTTTTTTTCAAAAATTTAACCAAAAAAAAAAATTATATATATATATTTTTTTTTTATCAAATTTTTATCAAAATCTCCAGATCAACTTCAAAGATTCATTGAAGAGTTATTGACAATATGGTTTCTCATATATTTTTTTCTCTAAATAAAAAAATTCATGGATTTTGTACCTGAGGATCTGAGGATTCCACGCTTTTATTCATTTTTGCCACAAATGTCAAAATATGTTCGAACATTTTACCATTGCTATCACATTATTGTTTGTTGTTGCTCCTTCTGTTGTTGCTGTGGTTGTTGTTGTTGTTGTTGGCGTTGGGGTAATTGAAACGAAACGCGATGCATTGGCATAATTTTCGTGCTTATTGTAAAACAATTTCCAACTCAATTACCAATAAACCAAATTACCTCTCCGACTATTTTTATTCATTATAATTCATTTTATTTTCAGTTTTCAGTAATTTGGCCGCCTCTTCCTCTGGCCACCATCGGCAAGCGCCGCCACACGATGCGACGTTGCAATTGTCATGACGTGCGCAAATGATTTCAATTGGAAAAAAAAAAAAAAATGCACCCAAACACGTTACAGCTCCTTTGCCCCGATGCCCCTTTGTCTTACTGCCCCTTTCCCCATTCCCCCATCATGCTTATTAACCGACACGTTTGTCCTCCATCGTCGCTCCATTCTGTCGGCGTTCATGCTTCGTTACACACACACACACACATATGCATGTAGGGCACCTCTCACCGCCCATGGCATACACCAATAACAACAACAACAACAGCAACAATAATAAACCCTTTTGGCGTTATTACAGTTCACGCTCTTCTTCTTCTTCTCTTTTCTTTCTTTCTTTGCGTTTTTTTTTTTTTTTTTTTTTTTTTGTTTTTGTTATTGTTTTGCATATCTCTTTCGGCTTGTTTCATGTCAAACATGATTATCATTGAACTAACTTCACATACATACATACATACATAAGTATATGCAGATATGCATTCTATGTGTGTGTGTGTGTGTTTGTGTGTGCCATTCATCTGTTGAAATTGTTTCTTGACATGACATATCAATTTGTCAGACAAAAACAAAAAACAATATTAAATTCGTATACGGCTTGTTAAAGCTCAAATCAACTCTGTACACAGACAGACATACATATATGTATAAATATATATACATTAGGGTGACCCTTATATGGTCCCGCTATATTATCCTTTACTTAATCCAAATATAAAATTTCAGCTTCCTATGATAATTTTAACACAAGCCGACTGAGTCCTTAAGTTTTATGAAAGAAGATTTTGGATGTTTATTTTTAAATACAACTAGGGGACGCCAAATAATTAAATTTTAATTGAATATTATTGGAAAGACAAATTTAAGTATTACGTTTTATTACCAAAGAAATAAACATTATATAAAACTAATCCGGATTTTTCAAGGTTTCTTTTTTACAATTTGATTTGAGCTTTCACACACATTTAATTTCACTTCGTGGATAGGGGACGTCCATAAATTACGTGAGGGTTTTTTCAAGAAATTTAGAGATTTAGTGAGATTTTGACGAACCCCTCCCTCTGAATCTCACATGAGATTATGCCAAAAATTTGATAAAAAAAATTTAATTATTTTTTTTTTTTTTTTTTCTTAAATTTAAAAAAAAATGGTAAACTAGTAAACTAAAAAAATCACATGAAATGTCCGATGACCCCCCTCCCCATAGGTGAGATTTGGTGAGATTTTGCTAAACACCCCCTACCCTAATTTTATCTTACGTAATTTATGGATGTCCCCAATGAACAAAACTAGCCCATATGCGTTAAAAAATAAGAACCTTGCAAAATAAGGGACACCCTAATGTACATATATGTATGTATGTATGCATGTCATACAATTGCAGAGACTTTGCTGATGAGCAAAGGTGAATTGCAACAACAACAAAATAATAGCAATAAATATAAATGACAACAAATCGAAACAGTCGGTCAGATGGACGGACGGACGGACCGACAGACAAACAGACAGACAGACAGACAGACTAAGCACAAGCACAAGTTAATTATATAATTATTTAAATATAAAATTATATTTCATTGCGCTCATTATATATTTTTTTTAAACAATTCAAGTTGACCTTTTTTGTTTTTGTTTCTCTACGCACACACACACACACACAAACACATACATACATAGGCAACAATAAATTTCAATTGCTCAATTAGCGACGCCATTTTGTATTACATTTAATGCACATTACTAGTGCCGGGCATAAAACATAGCATGTATGCTTCCGTGCGTGCATGCGTGCGTGCGTCAGTGCATGAAGCAAACAACCGAGAGTATGTCTATGTGTGCGTGTTTGTGTGAGAGAGACAGGCGTGTTCAAATGATTTGCTCAATTGACAAATTACTTTTATTAATAATTGATTAACTTCTTTATTACACATGCGAGCTTCATAAGCTCACGCTCTTCTTCTTATACACGTACACGTGTTCATACATTATTGCTTTCTTTGTTGCACCCGCGAACGAACGAACGAACGAAATCGGAACAGCAATGCGTAAGGCGCTCATGCCAGCAGAACGTAAGAGCGGGGGCGAGAGAGAGAGTGAGAGTCAAGTGCACAAGTAATGATTTTCGTTTACTGTTTTGGATGCACTGGAACAAGAAAACGGAACAATTTTCATGCGAAATGTCAACGTTAATGTGAAAGTATAATTTTTTGGCAAGTTTGTGCCAATGTTGGTATATTTGGGCATTTGTTTTTTTTTTTTTTTTCATTTATTTATTTAACACAAAGCTGAACACAAATTTTAAGCCAATTTTATGGCATTCAAGGACATTGAAATATTTTTCAATTTCTTGTTTTTCAGGTAAAATCAAAAGAGCGAAAAAAAAAAAATAATCAAAAGGTTCGCAATTTGACTAATTAATAAGTTAATTGAACAGCGGGATTGCCAATGATTGCAAGCCACCCGTTGCGCGCTTCTTCTTCTTCTTCCTTTTCTACTTCTTCTTCAACGCGCTCATCAATTTAATAATCTTTAACATAATGATGATGATGATGATGATGTTCAACTTATGAAATCAATGTCGTACAAGCGAAATTATGACATTGACTCAATTAACGGCATTTTACAAAGCGGCAAATTAATTAAATTAAAGGCAAAAAACGTATTACAAAAAGAACAATAACAACAACAACAAATCACACATAAAGCGTGAAAATAAAATTAAAAATAAGAAGAAGAAGAGGAAGATCAGCTAGATTTAAAGAGAAAAAAATAAGTTAAGTTGGCACTGACGGTCAGACGCATAATGAAGACGTTAGCCGTGAAGATTTACGCGCCCCGCAGGCATGCACACAGCATCCCAACGCAAAACAAAAAAAAAGAACAACAACACACACGGCAAACTGTTAAAAGGAGCTCATTGCATAGTGATCAGTGACAGGCAATGTTCATGCGCAGCGGCAGCAGAGGCAGCAGCGGCAGCACATTGGAACGGTGAGAATGACAAAGAGAGCGCGCGCAGTGTCGTGTGTTGGTTTGTGTTGTTGTTAGGCAATGTGATTGTGACTGTTTCTGTTCTGTTCTGTTCCGCATGCATGTTAACTAAAATTCGTATGAAGGCGAGAAATTAATGAATCATTCACACCTGCATGACGGATTGTCTGCATTACTCTTAATATTTTACTTTAGTGTTTGTTGTTGCTTTTGTTTGTTTTTTTTTTTTTTTTTGCCACGCAGCTTAGCTCATTTAACACAAGATCATCGTCTGTGTGCGCACGGCGGTACAAGAGCAAGCGAGCGAGCGAGTGAGACTTAAGGAAGGCGTTTGCCCTCTAATTTATTTGCTTGATGTATGTATTACATGTGCGAATACTACGCGACTGCGACTGTGAATGCATTTTGAAATTGCTTTTGCTTTTGCTGTTGTTGTTGTTTCGTTTGCCATGCTTGTGCCTGCAGGCGTCAACTCAAGGACAAAGGAGGCACGGGGCGCAAGAAATAAAAGCAAGTGAAATGATCTTCAAACGAACGAAGGAGTGAAATTCACTTTGCATCGTTGTTGTTTTTGTTGTTTTTGCAGACTGCGTGTGAATTTGATGGATGCTTTTTTATGCTTTACCATGACCTCGACCGGCATAAGATTCGTTTGCATGGCCGACGGCATACAAATCAACATTTTTTGAGAAATTAAAAAGTCAGAAAAACCAGCTTTGCTGAAAATTATATACTCTTGCAAGCATTGTTCTTATTGGAAAATCTGTTTTATAGTTTTTCCAACAAGTATCATATCCATAAGTTTAAAAAGACAAAGGGGCGTAGCACATTTTCTTATTAGTTTTAAAGAAGACATATTCTGAACGAAGAAAAAAAAAATCAACAAAGTATGAAAGGAAAATTTGTAGATTAAAGTTTCAGCTTTAAAATGATGTATAGACAAGTTTATTAGAAAATAATAATTTAAAAAAAAAAATGTACTCAAAAAACCAAAAAAAAAGTCATAAAAAAAGGTCACAGCTTATTTGAACTAGCTACCGAAAAAAACTTTATTTAAAAGCGTTTTTATTAAAATTTATGCTCCATGTGGACTTCCTTTTATTTAACAACTATCTTTAGTTATAATACCATTGATCCAATTTTTGATGTTTGAGAATGATTTTCGTAGCAAACCCCAAAAAAAGCACTTCCATACATTTTGTATGCGATTTCCTTTGGTTGTTATGAAAATCCCTTCCTGGGTCCAAATTTTGAAAATTTTACCACCTATTTTGTGCTTTGTGTTTAGTTTAAATGTTATATTACCTTCTAATACACAAAAAATAACCATTCCGAAATCAGGTGCAGATTTACAGACCTAACCAAATGTGTCAGAGTGTCTTTACTGACGTCCGAGATGTTCTTGAGATGATAGGTTTAAAATCAAAGCAAAAGTCTCATTTTTGACCGATCGTTCCTATGGCAGCTATATGCTATATTGATCAGATCATGCTGAATTTTACATACAAACTGGAATAGAAAATTTTCTCCATTAGCTGTGCTTTCACTATAAAAATAGAAATTAGAAATCGGACAGATTACAGTAAAATAAGTCAAAATTAACGAAGTTTTACTGTACTAATAACGTCGTATGTTGTATGTGTTCGCTGTGTGCCATAAGAGTAATCAATATTGTTAACTTTTACACTTCGATTGATTTTGTTTCGTGTCAAAGATTGATTTAAATTACTATTTTTATTTGCCAAGAAAACGAGTTTGAAATTATTTATTATTATTTTCTAAAAGCATATTTTTTTTTTTGTATTTTTTCCTTTTTTTTTTTTTGCTCAATTATGGCTACTTTTTAATTGCAATGCCATTAAAAACATTGAATCAAACCTGCTCACACACACACACACACACACACGCACACAAATTGTTGCATACAAATTGAATTCTTGATTAGAGACTTAATTGGTTCGGCAATAACGACAATTTTATATGCTGCTTTATTATTCACTTTAATTCACTTCACTTACGTTACGTTACGTTACGTATGCGTCATGAAAACGCAAAGGACCGCAAATGTATATGAATAGTATTTTTTTTTTGTTTTTGTTTTTGTTGGTTGTGCTGTTGAACAGAAATGAAGGCGTTAACCAACTTTAATACATTTATTTGGGCCAATATGCAGCAGAATGCAACAAGCGCGCGACGCCTTCTTCGAACATAATCGCCAAGTGACTACTCGTGCTTCTTCTTCTTCTTCTTCTTCTGCCCATCATACACAACCACACAAGCGCACAAACAACAACGACAGCATGTGAGCACGGCTGATTGCTTGACTGCTGCCTTGCATCTGTCCAAGGCAATAATTATGTTGCACGTTGTTATCCTAATTTACGTTACGGCAATGAAACGAACACGTTGCCAACAACAGCAACAGCAACAACAACAACAAGAAAAAAAAGGTGGAGACGTAGTGACTTGAAGAAGACACAACACCCATGAACGAAGCAAAAAAAAAAAAAAAAATGAAAAAACAATTTTGCACGAAAGATCAAACCGATTTGTTAGGCAACAAAACGACCGCGACCGCTACAACAACAACAATAAGATCGACAACAACAATTCAAGCGAAACGAGCCAAGCAGTAAACGAACATGCACTCGTCGTCGTCGTTGTCGTCGTCGTCACACGAAGGAAGTATGCAACGAAGCAAAGGAGTGTACTTTAAGTACGATGCACGAACAACAACAACAAGTAAATGCAAAAACAAAAGCAATGCAAGACTTGACGAGAGAGTGAGCGCGCGCGTGAGAGACACTACATAGAATTGATTGGGTTAGATGTGCTCTCTCGACTGTTCGCTTAGTTGCTCGGTTGGTCGGTGTGTGCAAAGGCACATAAAACAGCAGCGACGTCGACTGCGACTGCGGCTGCCTTACCTTAACTTGCCTGTTAATGGCCGCAAGCATGCATTCTGATTGTCTGTCGTTTGTTGTTCTTGTTCTTGTTTTTGGCTTCCTTTGTCATACCCCCTCCTCATGACACGCAAATAGCAGCCTGACGATTTGGGCTTTAAAGAGCGCCCATTAAACAACAAAAACAGACAGGCACAAACACTTCTGTGTCCGTGTGGACTCCGGACTGACCGGCCGACCAACCAACCGACCGACCGGCAATGGTCATCATCAGACAGACTATGCCGCGACTGCGCTGCGACTGCACTGTGCAACATTTTTACTTTAAACATAGATACATATAAGGTTTACCGAATTTTTATGTTCGCCGCGCGCAGGGGGGAAAGGGGCGTGCGCGGTTTGCAAAAGTTGAAGATACCGAAAATTAATTTCTCACCTTCGTGCACGTTATTGCATTTTACTTTGTAATTAATTAATATATATCTTTTATGCGTCGGTTTTTTTTTTTGTTTTGTTTTGTTTTGTTCTTGTCTTCAGCCTTTTTATTATCATCATTATTCCTTTTTTTGTTTTTCGGTTTTCTGCGTATTTTCATTTAGTATATGTGCATGTTTTTGTTGTTTGCAAATCTTTTAATGTTTAAACGTGATTTTACGTTGTAGATTGAAATGACGACTTGAAATTTTTGAGCGAAATATTTCAATTCACATGGCTCAAAGATATGACTGCAAGATGACACAAACACACACACACACACAGACATGCATAAGTTCATAAATGCTTCTACTTGTTGTTGTGCCTTCATTTAGACATGACAGTCAGTCTGCCATCAACACAGCATCTTATTCTTCTTCGTTTGCTCCGTTTTTTTTTTTTTTCTTTATTAATATTGTATTATGTATTTTTTTTTTCTTTCTTTCTTTATTTAACTCTTGTGCATTGATGTGAAGTTTCTTCTCACCATTTATGCTCAGCTTGCTTGCATTTATGTATGAAGCAAAACTCGTAAATTAATATTTATCTTAAAATTTATTGCATCATCAAAATATCAATTCATACATTTTTTTTTGTTATTATTTTCTTCTTCTTCATCATCTACTACTAAAATTATAAACGCGCGCGCGCAGCATGACTCACACCAATGCATAAAGAGAAGAAGCAGCAGCAGCAGCAGCAGCACTATCAACAACGAAGAAGAAGCACACAATTCTATAGCATAAAACACTGCTTTGCTTCAACTCACACACACACATACATATGTACATTACCATACTCTACTCTCGGCACTGCTCTGTTGTCTTGACTTCTGTTATTGTGCTTTGCTATGTTGTTGCCGCTGCTAATTGACTGCCGTCGCTGTCACCTGTTAAACGTTTTAAATTTATTTGTCATTTTTTTGTTTCACTCTTTTTATTTATTTTTTTTTGTGTTTTTTGATTATTTCTATTTGTGTTATAGTTAGTTAAATCAGTGGTTTTATCGCTCACAAGTTAAATTCGATACAGCTTATTTATTATGTTTGGCTTGCATAAAGAGCTGCTTCTTCTTCTACGACTAACATTAGGTTACTACTAACATTGCGTCGCTGCGCAGTCGGCGTGCATTGTTTGTATGTTTTTATGGAATTTCTTTTGTGCGTATGTTCGTGCGTTCGACTGACGAATGCAGACATTTGACATCATAATGAGGTGTTAAATAAAACAGTTTATATATTTTTTTTTTTTTTTTTCGTTTGTTTGTTCAATCAAACGTACGAATGAACGATCGCTTGATTATACTATTAAAATGTTTCATTTGTCTATTAGCGGACTGTTTTTTTTTTTTTTTTTTTGTAACTAATTTGATGAACTTTTGTTATAATTTGATTAAAGCAAGAAAAGAAAAACTACGAAAAATGTCACTATTTTGTAAAAAGGAATAACTGTTTTTTATTGTATTTTTATACCCTGTACCTTATGGTACAAGGGTATATGCACGTCGAAAATGTAACACCCAGAAGGAGACATATCCGACTATACAAAGAATATACATCAGTATCGAAAGAGAAGTCGATTTAGCCCTGTCCGTCTGCCTGTCTGTCTGTGTGAACGCGTAGATCTCGGAAACTATAATAGATAGAACCAACATTTGTTCGCAAGTCGATTCTGTTATTCAATACGCAGATCAAGTTTATTTGGTTGTTCCCCTTTTTGACTTAGTTTAGCGGTGAGGGGCACATAACTGAAGGTACCTAGGGTAAAATATTATAAAAGTCGTATTATCTCGTTTGTCTTTTGTGATAGGAACACCAAATTTGGAGTGTATATAGCTGACTTCAAGCCCAAAAAGATAGAATAAAAAAATGGGCGTGACTACGCCCCTATATAGTAAAAATTTCAAGCGCTTATAGCTCAAGAACCATAAAACCTACAAGAATGAAACTTTGCATGTATGCTATTGGGATGGAGTATTGTAAGATTCAATTATAAAATGGGCGTAACCACGCCCACATATAGCCAAAATAGAAAACCTTTATATCTTTGTAACAAATTGGTCTAGAAGAGCAAAAATTGGTACATATGTATGACATTGAATGGAAAGGAAATCTGTTTCGATTAAAAAGTGGGCGGGGCAACACCCTACAACAGCCGTTACAAATTGAAGGTACAGGGTATGTCGGAGTCGAGTACTGTCGACTCCAATCCTTACTGTTTTTTTTTTTAGTTTTTGTTCCTTTTGCACGTTGTTTTCGCATCTTTTTTTTTCCTTCAATATGAATATAATCGACAATATGATCGCACGCCATGTGTTTACCCATTAAAAGTTGAGTTTCATCTAAATATATGATCGGTTCGGAGTGCTCTTCTTCTTCTTTTTTATTATTATTTTTTGCATTCTCATGTGTGTCTGTTTTTTTTTAGTTAATATTTCTCATGTCCTTTGGAAATAATATCCGGCACACCTGTTGTCCCAACTTTTGCCTTTGCCCTTTTCCATTATTTTGTTGTTTTTTTTTTTTTTGCTAAATTTCGTCATATGAATTATGATACTCCTTCTCTCAATCGTCTTCATTGGCTGTCCGCATTCTACGATGTCTTCACTTTGGCGTCAACTTTGCACATAATTGGCTAACAGATGGCTTAGCAGAAGGTTCCACTAAGGGGACGTCCATAAATTACGTGAGATAAAATACATTTTTCATAAATTAAAATTAATTTGCTACAAGTTTTACCTAAAATCCAAAAATCTTTAACAAAACTTTGAGAGATCATTTCATACCTAGCGAATAGTCATCAATATCGTATGATCTCAGACAGATCTTTAACAAATTCTAGGCAATTTTGTTTTATTTTTTGTTGACATTTATGTACGTACAATGTGGCGGACGGACGGACGGATCAAATCCGTCTACATCTGACAATCGTCTCAAATTCAGAATAATTGGCAACACATGTCATCGATGTTGGCCTAATACCATCACATAGATGATCCTCCTCTTCTCTAGCTACGTCACGTATGTGAATAGTATATTAACTTTGTCACGGAGTTTGTAACAGATCGAAATATTCATTTCCGACTATATAAAGTATATATATTCTTGATCGGGACGATAAGACGAGTTGATTTAGCCATATCCGTCTATCTGTCTGTCTGTCTGTATGTATGCAAACTAGTCCCTCAGTTTTGAAGCTATCGAGCTGAAATTTTGCACAGAGTCTTAGAATTTAACACGATGAATCACCGGCCATATCGGATTACTGGAACTGGTAGCTCCCATACAAAATGAAGAAGAAAAACAAATTTGAATCGTTGTATGGAAAACTTTTTTGTTGTGTATGATAGAGGGCTGAAATTTTAAACGAAGTAGTTTAACGTGGTCCGACTAAATGCCTAAAAGAGATTGGACAACTGGAACTGGTACCTGCCATACAAAATAAAGAAGAGGAAGAGAACCAAGAATCACATCGTTGTATGGAAAACTTTTTTGTTTCTTAATCAATTGACTTGAAACTTCACACATACATATGTTCTTAGGGAGGCATGAAAACTATTTTGACCAAAAAATGGGCATGGTTACGCCCACTTCTAGCAAAAATGAATAATTTGCATTTCTTGGGTACCCAGTGAGAAAAACAATAGGCGTGGCACAAGAAAGTGCGTGAAGAGTATATAAGCTTCAGCCTTGCTGAAGATAGCGTTCTTACTGGTTCTTCTTAGCTTTGAATAAAAATATCGATCATCCGGATTTTCGACTATACGAAATACTGCTGATTTTAAATGATCCGGATAATCAAGTTCCTATTGTATGCACAACCAGGAGTTCTGTTAAAGTTTCTCTTACCTTACAATATTGAATTCACCACACAAGAGTTACACAAAGCTACAAAAACTCTCCATGAGACTTTGATGTCTTACATATCTTTATTTAGTTAACTTCTGAGTTTGTGATAATTATACAAAAAAATATATATATTTATTTGTATGTATATATATTGTTATATATTAATAATTTCTCTTAAGGTCATTGAGCAGAAAAAAAATAGATAAAATATATGTATGTATATTGTATATAGAATTGTAATGTTTCTGTGTGTTGTCATGTTGTTGTTGTTGTTGTTGCTGTCGTCATATGTACATATCTATCATCATAATATCGACAATATGAATTCAACACATCATGTATATAAATATGTTCTTGTATTTATATATTTATGTTGGGAACTTGAAAAATAATATGATTTCTCATAGTTTACTTTACTCTTTTGTTGTTTTTGCTGTTATTTGTTGTCTATGTCTGTGTGTGTGTGTGTGTGTCTGTATCAGGATTTTTATATGTATTTTCTATGTACTCGCTTTGCCCTTTTCGCATTTAAACTTTGCCATACATTTCAGTAAACTTCGCTCACTTTCGATTTTTTTCATTTGCATTTCATTTTAATTGTCAATTTGTTTTTCTTTTTTTTTTTTCAGTGTATTGGTTCTTGGGTAAAAAAAAAAAATAGTAATAAATATATAAATATATGTATGTATAAATAAAAATAACAAATAATACAAAACAAAAAATAAAATTATTTGAAACACAAAACAAAAAAAAAAAAAAAGACAAGAAAAAAAAAAGAACAGTAATTGTGAAAAAAGTGTTGTCATTTACAGCGTTTTTGTTGGTGTTGTAGTTGTTGCAATGAAATGTTATACGCCTGTTGGTGTCCCTCTCTTCACCACAGTGCGCTAATTTCACCACAGACAGTTGCTGTTGCTGTTCTTGTTGTTGTTACTTTCGATTTGACTTTTCGCTCTTTAGATTTTGATTTTAATTGATTGTTGTTGTTGTTAGAGTTTCTGAAATTCGTCCACCTTTGCATAATCCTTACTCCTTTACTCGCACTCTCTCTCTCTTTCAAGAGCAAATGCTCTTGTTCATGTTCGTTCATGACCTTTTTTCGTTTTTTGTTAATATGTAATTTGTGTTGTTGTAAAAAATAGTTGTTGTTGTTGTCGATATGTCTGTCCATATTACTGTTACACGCGCTTTTTTCATTTATTTATTTATTTTTTTTTTTATTTTTGGTTTTCGTATTTTTGTTTTGTTTTGTTTTTTTTTAATTTTTGTTAATAATTTATTTATTTTAAATATATAAAAATAAAAGTTCTAACATAATGCCAAACCAAATAATTACAAATAAAAAAAAAAATATATATATTCTTTTTTAATTTGTATGTATATGTTATAAACATTTCGTTGACATTCATTCAAATTTCCATGAATGTGCAAAAATTCGTTTGTTTTTTTCTTGTTTTACTCTTTCTCTTTTACATTCTTTTACATTTCATTTGCTTTTTTTATTAATTTATTTTTGATTTCATTACTTTTTACTTTTCGCTATTGTTGCTTTAAGTTAAATATATGTATGTAGAGTTGTGTAGTAGAGTGAGTAGTGTAGAGTTGAGTTAATAAAATATATATGTATGAGAGAAAAAAAAAAAGAGAAAAACGATTGTTTTCGTTATTGTTATTGCGGTAACTCGACTCTAAGCTACTCATTTGTAATAAAAATAATTAAAAAATAATTATGTAATTGAGTTTAATTGTTGTTGTTGTTGTTTAAATTAAATAATTGTGAGCATCGGCAATGTCGTCCAAGATTTTTGTTTTTTTTTTTAAATTTAAGTTTATTTTTTAAATTAATTTGTTGACGACGTTTTTTTTTTTTTTTGTTTTTATTTTATTTAAATTTTAAAAAGTTTGTTTCATTTTTGTATTAGTTTTGTTTTTGTTTTGTTTTTGTTTTTTTTTTACAAATCGGTCTCGCCGTACAGTGCCGTACTGAAGGACATGTAGTCGAGGGCGCCGGGCACGCCGTTGGGGCCCTTGTATGGTGGCATCCGCTGAATGCAATACTCGGCTTGGTCTGGTGGCAGTTCACGGCGTAGTTCATCGGGCAAGATATATGGCTAAATCGGATATATAAGAAAATTAGTTATTCACCACACTTGAGTTGTAATTGTATGTGTATGTGTGTTTATATTCACCTTATCGGCAGCTAGAATTCTGAATGAATCGATGACCTGTTCGGCAGTATCGGTGTCGGTGCTCTCGCGCGTCATAAAATCGAGGAACGCATCGAAATGCACATAACCGGTCGAATTGGGATCAACGACAGCCAAGATACGTTGGAAGTCCATTTCACCTTGACGATCCTTGCCAATCGAATAGCCGAGCGAGACCAGACATGATTTGAATTCTTCGGGCGTTAGGCGACCGGTGCGATTCTTATCGAAATGATTGAAACTTGAACGGAATTCATTCAATTGCTCCTGACTGATGCCCTTTGAGTCGCGTGTCAATATTTGATTTTCAACTTCGTTGATATTACGATTAATCGATGTCAGCAATTGTTCCCAGCCGACGCGCAATGTTTCCATTGTGTAATTCGTGTAACGATTCTCAAAGATCATCGACTCTTGTACCGCTTGATGGATCTTCTCCAGTTCTTCGATATTCGGCTTATAGGCATAGACAGCTTGCTCGTATTCCTTAAGACGATGCAATTGATCCTCCAATGAGCCTTGCAGACCCATGCCAATGGCGGTCACAGCATCCATTTGACGTTCAATCCATGGACCGACAATGTTCGCCTTTTCGGCAAATTGACGACGCAACATTTCGTTATTCTGTTGCTTGCGCAGCTCATTGGCCAGCGTTTGATCACGCTGTGGCACCAATTGACGTACATCGCCCCACTTGCGTGTCAAATCGTGTGCGGTTAATGTTGTATACGGATTCTCAAGACCGCCGGGTATTTGATGTTGCTTAACAATCGATTCAACTTCACGCACAAGATTCACAATCAAATTAAATTCTTTGTCAGCTTCGCCGAGTGTCGCCTTGAATTGATCGTGCGCCTGTATGAGACCCTGTATCTCCTCCATTGTATGCACAATGAACATATCGACAAGATCTTCACGTGTGCCATCTAACCAATTGTTGAAGGGTGCGGCACGCTTAGCGAACTCAAGATGCAAAATGTCAATCTTCTCGAGTATACGCTCAGCCTCATCCAAAGCGGTGCGACGACGTTGCGTCAATGCGCCAAGACGATCCCACTGATCGCAGATGCGTTGACAGCGTGCGTTCACTGAGACGCAATCGTGATACTCCAGCGTGCTACAGGACGAGAGAGAGAGAGGGAGAGAGGGAGGCTGTATTAGCATATGTCTTGTTTATAAGTTGTTGCATGAGCAATGAACAGTTGAATGTTTGGCTGAAGATGAACGAGACGTCGAGCATTACATGAACTTTGATCGCTTGAATCATATGACTTTTTAATGATTGATGTTTCTATGTTTCTACTTGTATGTGCATGTGTGTCTGTCTGTTTTTGTTATTGTTATTTTTTTATCATACAACCTCACACTTTGTTTGTTGTTGTTGTTGATGTTGTTGTTAGTCGTTCGCAGGTTTCGTTATCGATTTGTCAAATGTTATCGCGTAAGCGTGAAAAATATTAGCAAAGAAACATATTCGCATGAAAAACATAACATTTATCAAACATATTATTTCACACACTTCTTTCTGCGCACACTTTTTTTTTTTTTTTCGTCATTTCTTTTGATTTCTTAACCTAAACACAAATTTTGCTCTCTAACTTTTGCCTCAAGCAAAACTTACTTGAGTTCCTGTGCAATGGCCGCAATCTGTTCGACGCGATCTTGATGCGCCGCCAAATCAGATTCAAACGCTTCGTGCTTCTTCTTTAGCGCCTTCAATTCATTGAGCTTGCATTGACGGAAGTCCTGCGATTGCAGCATTTCCTCTTTGCCGCGCGTCCAATCCTCATGAGCATCAGCCTATGTATGAATTTAAAATATTTAATAATCTCTCGCACTCCCACTCCATTGCTGCTTACCTTATGCTTGAACTTCTGAGCCAAATGTTCAAGACGCTCAAGACGCATTGTTTCGGCCAAAAGCCATTCTTCGAATGCCTTCTCGGCCAATTCAAGACCCTTCCATGAGTTTGATATGTCAGCAACGGTTTTGCCTTCGGTGGGCAAGTACGCTGGACGATTTGAGAGACGCAATTTCGTTTGCAACGTATTGAAGTTTGTTTCGAGCTTCGCTTTTTGCTCAACACGTGGTGGCTTGTGTTTGCGCCTGTATGTTCTATACTCTTCGAGTTTCTTCTGCACGCCGGCCAGCGAATTGTCCGCTTGACGTGAGTTCAGCCATGGCATCGTGCGTCTGATCCATTCCAATAGCTATCAAATCAAATCAAACAACAACAACAATGTATCATTATGCATGTGTGTGTGTGTGTGTGTGTGTTTACTTACATCGCTGGCAAGTCGCTCGTACTCTTCCATAAGACGTTCATTCTCCTGATTGACTTTAAGTACTTTGCAGATACGATTTGCTGCCGTTTCCGCCTAACGGTAAAATTATATTCATCATATTAGTACAAGTTTTATTTGCTTAACAATTAAAAAAAAAAAAAACCAAAAAAATACAAAAAAAGGCAGAAAAAAAAAATAATCAATCAAAAAGCATAAACAAAACAATCAGAGTAACAATAATAATACAACAAAAATGTAATTAACATGGCGCAGCGCTGCATGAGCGGCTGTGGCTGATGGCTGAAGGTTGAGCGGTTAACAGGCAGGCAGGCAGGCTGGCAGGAAAAGAGGCATAGAGGCGGAGAGGCAAGGCAAGGCAACTTCGCTCACTCACTCACGCACTGGTAAGGTGATTTTGTTGACAGCAACAACAATTGCATTATTTTTGCATGTTTGAGTATTTGTGTCTCAGTGTATTGTTGCTGTTGTTGTACAGAGTAGCAACAGAATGTACAAAGTACGCGTAGAGTGTGCATTCAATATTTAAGTGTTGTATGTCATAGCGCTACGTAAGCACACAAAAAGCAGTTAAACAAGTTTAATGTTTGCAGACGTTATGCCGTGACATACGGCACTTATATATATAATATGTAAAGAACTCTAAACTTGTTGTTGTTGTTGTTTGAAAGTTTTCTTTAATTTTACAAGGCTTTTCGCGTGTGTGTGTGTGTGTGGATATTGTAAAAGAAAGCAAACCTATTTTTTTTTTTTTTTCGTTCTCTATCAACAAAATGTTAACCTACACTCCTTTATACCAAAAAAAAAACCATTTAAAGTTACTATGTGTGTGAGTGTGTGTATGTGTGTATTTAACCGACCTTTTGCGCGCCACTGAAGCAATGATAATATGATGAGACATAAGTCATGACCGCGCGTTCATCTGGCAAGGCTGTATTCTGGAGATCTATTATATTGTTGTTGTTGTGGTACGTTGTTGGTCGTGATGTAGTATATTGTTGTAGAGTAATACAAGTAGTTGTTGTTGTTGTTGTTAATTATATATTGACGCGAGCAAAGTAGGCAGCAAAAAGAGAGAATTTGAAGAAACGAAACGGAAAAAAAAGAAAAGCAAACAAATTAAACACTTTTTTGTTGTTAGTAAGGCACGCAGGCATGTAAATATTATATAACAATTATTATTATTTATTATATGAACTGTAAATAATGCGCATTTTTATATACATACATACATACATACATAAATAAAAGAGCACATATGTATACACTCATAGACATAACATTAGTTTAAATATATGCAAATAAAAAGAAAAATTTTTTTCTTCTTCTCTCAAGTGCAAGTGATCGTGCGCACGAGCGGTCGGGTGGGCAAGCCAGCATGCTGATGCACGATTAGTCAGTGTTACCAACTTTCATAAATTTTTCTTCTTAAACACTAACCAAAAACCTCTAAGATCCCCCTAAATAAATTTTATTAAGGCGTTATTCATATTCTATTATTCTAGTGTAGGATTTTGAAAATAATCAATTTTTTTTTTACATTTTCTTTAGGTACAAACCCTTAAGAACATGTGCCTAAAAGGGTTTTTCAAAATTCGAAATATTTTCGGAGTTATAAGCGTTTTTGTAATGTAAGGTACTAGTGTCGCTTTTAAACGCGATTTTCTCGAAACTACTTTTTTCGACCTGATTGGCATGATATCTCCAGTTCTAATCATCCGATTGACTCCAAATTTTACATGACCCTTCTTAATACATCCCTCTATCGTCCCTACCTTGGATATTGAAATATAATTAGTTTTACTATTTTTAAAAAAATCCAAGAAGGTAAAAAAATAGGAAAAAAAATTTTGAGTCGTCGCCATTTTGTGAAAATTTTTTTAAATTTTTTATCCGAGGTAGGGACGATAGCGACGTCTTTCCTGAGAATAACTGCGTTTTTTTTTTTTCGGACACTAAAAGGATTGGAATCACTTTCTCCTCCACTTCATGACATCATAACTCGATGAATTTAACTTTTTTTTCTTTTTGGGACAATTTTTTTCTACTATTTAAATATCAATAAATATTTTGCAAGAAACTGTATAATCAAAATGTTTTTATATTTTTTTTCATCGTGCGATGAAAAACGCAATGGGATTTTTTTTTTTTTTTTTCAATTCCTACGATTGCTCTTAAACCTTTCACCGTAAAAAAAAAACCTGCTAATATTCAGAAACTAGAGACTCAGACCTACAATTTCTTTTCTTAACCTTTTTTTAACGACCAATATCTTCCAATTTATTCGTCGTTAAAAATCACACCAAAATAAATAAAATTATTTAAATCCTTCAGTTTTTCGGTTTAGTGTTGAAAAAAAAAATACGATTTTTAGTTCACAGTAACGTATAAAATAATAAATACACATGCAATATTCAACACGGAACATTATTAAGTTGTATCTGTTGTTGTTGTTGTTGTGAGTAAAGAAAAAGGGCATGTGCCATGACATGAGTGAAGCGTTCAATGCAAAGCAGCGTTGTTCAAAGCTTTCGCCGAGCAGTCGCGGTCGCGTTTTGGGCGATTTCAATTGTCGTCGTTTGTTTGTTTGTTTTTTTTTTTTTTTGTATGCTGAGGCTGCGCGCGATGATTTCAATATATTTTTTCATATATAATTTTCAATTATTATTAATTTTTGTTTTTGGTTTGTGTTCAGTAGCATGGGAAAATGGCTTTGATGAGCGTATGTAAAATTTAGTTGTTGTTGTTTTTTTTGTGTAAAAAACAATAAAGGAAAATTTTGCACAATTCTATGAGATTTAATATTATTTTGAAATTTTTTTTTTTTTTATATTTCTTTTTTATGATTTCTATTTTTTTTGTATTAAACAATTTTTTTTTTATTATTTTACTTTGAATATATTTTTTGAGTTAAATATTTTTTGTTTTTAATTGAAATATTTTTTTATTGAATTTAAATAATGTTTATGCTTGAATAAATAGACGCGTGACGTGTGCAAAAATTCAAAAAAAAAAAAAATAAAATAAAAAATCGCTCTTAAAAGCGAAAAGAAGAAAATCGCGTCTATTTTCGTTTTCAAAAGCGTTACTGTTGTTGTTGTTCATGTTCAGCGAAAGTGTTTTTGTTGTTTTGTGTTTTCTTGGAAAATGTGCAAAATTTTTCAATATTGTTTGTTGTTGTTGTTGCAATTGTTTTTGCCAATTTTGTGCACTGCATGTCTGTTTTGCATGACGCCAAGGAGTCTGGTATGGCAGGCAATATTTGTTGTTGTTGGTTTTGAGAATTTGCCTTTTGGAAATTATTTTTTGAATTTGTAATTCATTGTTTAAATTGTTTCAATTGTTTAAATTATTTTGACGCCATTATTTTTATACATTTTTCGTATAAACAAATTTAATATCAAATTGAAAAAAACAAAGAAAATTTTGAAGCGCAACTTCATTTACTTTAAAAAAACGAAACGCTTACAAAAAAAAAAAAAACAAAAAAAACGCGTTCATACAAAATCAACGAACAACGATTTCAATTTTAGTGCCAAAAATATATAAAACCAAATTTAAAAATAATAAGTGTTTTTTTTTTTTTTTTCATATATATAAAATGAGCAGCAAATAAAAAAAGTGTTGTGCAATTTTTGGCGCGTTTTCTAATTGGCGCGATTTTTGTTTTTAGTGCGCGGTTTTGTTGTGCTTTAGTGCGAATTTGGCGCGATTTCTTCAAATTTTAGCGTACAACAATTGTTTAAAAATTATATTAAAAATATATTTAATTAAAATATATATGTAAATATCAAACAAAACAAGTCAATCAATCAAACAAACATAGAAAAAAAAAATACGCTTCAAATCAAATAGTTTTGTTTTTGGCATTTTTTTTTTTTTTTTTGGCTTTGATTTTGTTTTTGTTTTGCAAATAATATCTTTTCCAAAAAACAAACTGCAATAAAAAATGATATATATATTTAAGTGTATTGATGTGAAGTTTAGTCACATTGTAATTATTCGGGACGTAGGTGTATTGTCTTGTGGGTTCGGGTACATGCGTCACATTTCCAACCTGTTGGGCTCCCTGGAAGGCGTGATAGTAGCAAGACACATACGTCATGATGGCACGTTCATCCGGTTTCGGTGTGTTGATCAAATCTAATTTGTATTTATATATATTTTGTTTTGGTTGTTTTTGTTGTTGTTGTTGTTGTGGTTGGTGGTGTTGTTGTTGTGTGTGTGTGTTGATAAAGTACACAAAATCAATCAATTAAATTAAATTCAAAAGAAATTATTACAAAATTAAATACAAATTATATATAAACTTTAAAATAAAAAAAAAAAAGTGTAAAAAAAAAATTCCTACTTAAATTTATATTGTTTTACTTCTTCTTGCTTAATTAATAATTTATTTTTTTTTATGAATATTATTAGTATTAAAAATACAAATCTATAATACGCACCATCCGGATCCAACATTCTTGGTATATCAAGATACTTCTCAGCAACATCGAAGGCAGTGTTGAGATTCTCCAATGGATTGTCTTTCGACAGTTTCGCATAGTCGATCAGATCGGGCCTGTGACGATGTATAAGCGCACAGAAGGCCAAACCGTCCTAAGATTTAACAAATAAACAAACAAACAAACAATCAATCCAATTGTTGAGCTACACAAAAAATTAGTTTGGTGTTCTTACCTTGAACGACAGATGGAAATTCTGTACGTTGACATTCTTATAGGGCGCAGTTTTGCGTTGGCACCACAACAGCAGGCCCTCCTTGGCGGTCATTTCCTCAACGGAAATATCTTGGATGGCAAAACGTAAAATGATTGTCCAAATCATGCCGAGGGTCATTTTTAAATTGCCATCGACAATCTCCTCAGCGCCAATCGATACAAGATGTACACCCTTTGATGCAATAAAGTCGAGCGCCTTATTCACATTGGCAATCTTGTGAAAACGCATCTTGCCGCGATCGGGTTTCGGCAGTGTCTCACCGGAGATCACTTCGAGTAGCAGCATCAGTTTGAGGCCATTGCGGAAATCCTCTTCGATGTTATCGATGGCGGTGCCCGCTTTACGCAAATGGCTGTTGCACCACGCGGTGAATGTCTACAATGGAGAGAGAGAGAGAGAGAGAGAGTATATGAATTATTTAATATTTGAAAAAAAAAAAAATGCATTTAAAAATATATAATTTATTAAAAATTTCACTTTTATGCTCTTTGAGGGGGAAGCGGGGGTGCATTGTTGTATGCAATTTTACAGAGCTTACATATGAAATTTCAGCTTTGTAACTCTAATAGTTTACGAGTTATAGCTATTTTAAGCAAAGGGTTATTTAAGGGTTTTTTTTTTGGGTGGCAACATTTTTTTGTCTTCTCTTAAGCTCATGTCTTCTTCATCTCCCTGAATTTTTGTTGTATTACAATTTTTTAACTCAATGTAATTGCCAATAATAATAATAACAACAACAACAAACAAACAAATATGGCTAAGCATATTTGCAGTTATTTTTTCACGACAAAATAGGACAAAACAACAACAACAACAAAATGCAACGCAAAAGCAGTAATAAGTAACAACAGTTAAGTAATAACCAGTTTTCCTTCTTCTTCTTCTTTTATGTAACTTATTTCTGCGTTGGTCGTTGATCGTTGTTGTTGTTGCAGTCGCTGTCGACGTCACCAACACCGCCAGCAACAGCAGCAACAACAGCAACAACAGTAACAATATTTTCCTTTTCCTTACTGCTCTGTATTTGACATGAACGCGAGACGTACTCTGCTTCTTCTTCTTTTTCCTCGTCAACATATTTATTATTATTCTAAAATTATATGCTGCTGCTGCTGTTGTTGTTGTTGAGAGTCGAGAGAGCATAAGAGAGTTGTACACATGATGTACAACAACAAAAACGAACGAGTGACGAACAGTCAGATGATGAAGTGTATGGAGAAGAAGAAGCATAGTTAAGCTTTGACAATGCATTTACAATTTTACTTTTACTTATTGCATTTTTTGTTTTTTTTTTTTTTTTTCTTTTCTTTTGTGCGTCCTAATAAAAGCACAGTTCTAAATAAATGCTAATAAGCAACTAAATAACTGTTAGGTTATGTAAATAATTATTTGGACAAAAGCATGTATCACATTTGCATATGAAAATGTTGTCAAACCACAACAACAACAACAATGTGTAATAAATAAATATACATGTGTATAAAAGAATAATATTTAAAGAAAAAAAAAAAAAGGTGCACTGCATTCGTCAACTTTGACAAAGCAACGAACAACAGCAATAAAACGTTTTGCGTTGACGCTAATAACATTTACAGTTATAATAATGACAGCGTTGCTGTTCAGTTGAATGCAGTTGCCTCGTCTCTCTTTCTATCTCTCTCACCGACGAAGCCGCCACCATCGCCAATAATGATGATGACCGATAAATGAGGCAATCAAAATGCATGCATAAAGAACGTTTAAATGCTGCGACGGTGACTGACCGAGTGGCAAAGCCGAAGACGTAGCACCAAAGTTGTTTTTTGTTTTTTTACTTTGTTGTCAAAGTACAACAACAAACGAAAAAACACGTTACAAAAATGCAGCTTCTTAAAAAAAAAACAACAAAAAAACATGCTGCTGGCTTACACCTGACAGAGAGACAAAGAGAGAGGGAGAGAGAGAATTTGTTTAATTCTATAAACATTTATGCCTTTTCTTTTCAATACTTTGTTGTTATTGTTATTGCTTTTGCTTAAAGTTCAGTGTACGTATAATTTGACCAATGTCGTTCAATTTTCCAGACGACAACTTTTCACTTAAAACAAAAAAAATCAAAAAAAAAAGTCAAATAAGAGAAAAACTTGTTGAACGAGAATGTCAACTAATTCTGCATATTACCGTTGCATGCAGTCCGTCGTCGTTAACTTGCTCTGCGACTCATTACACCTCAGCGGCGATCAAAATTAAAAAACAATAACAAACGCATCTTCTTCAGAACAAATATATATACATATATGTACATCGATTTATTTGAGCGAAAGACGTTACCATTCAATGGTTTATAAACTTTTCAGGACAAAAAATCATATATTTTTTTGAGTTTACAGTATAAATACAATACAAGAAACAGTGTTGCCAAATAAGGTTTTTTTAACGCTTTTTCTGGTTTCACTTTTTAATTTTTTTTGTTTTGTTTGAGATTTGATGGCGTTGAAAATACATAAAACATTTTGGAAACTAATGATTTCCATTGAAAAATTAAAGTGCTTCTTGATCATGTAATATTCTTAAATATGCAAAACCCCTGTTAATTGAGCGTTTACAATTCAACAGACTCATGTCATAGTCAAATTTGAAACAAACATACGCCAGCATACATATGCATATACGAGCAAAGCAGTGTTGCCAAATCTGCCGAAATTTCAAACATTTTGTAATCATTATTTTGCCTCTTCTAAGCAGTTGGCAACACTGTGTGAGTGTAAGTGCGAATGTGAGAGAGCTTGTAATGCATGCAGCAGGCATGCGTGACTGCACAACATGTCGCATCGAACATGTTCAATGCGCATGTTAGTCAAACTTGGTTTGAAAGAATTTGTCGTTGTTATTGTTCCTTAAAGAGTTGTTGTTGTTGTTGGTTTTGTTGGATGCTGACAAGCACGTTGCGTAGCATGTTGCTTGTTTGTGTTATGTTTACGCTTGCGTCGACTGCGTCGACTGCGACGATAACGGTGACTGTGACGTTTGCATTGCATTGCATTGATTTGACGTTGCAGTGTGGCGACGGCGACGTTGGCTGCTGAGAAGACGACTCTTTGTCAAAAAGCACCGTTCTTTTTTTACCGGCACTCATCCATCTTTACCTCTGCTTGTCTGTCTGTATGTCTGTCGGCATATGTGTGTGTGTGTGTGTATGTTTGTCTGAAGTGGAAACGTTAAGCTTTTTTGTGTGGCACGCTTTTATCAAAAGAAACAACAACAAAACAACAAACATAAAACAAAATAAAGTAATCCAAGCACAAAGAAGAAAAAAAACGGAGAAGAAGAAGAAGAAAAGCGACGACAAAACTTGTTGTTGCCGTCGTCGAGCGACTTTTGTTGACCCACACATAAAAATGTGCTTTGAGTATCATCTAACTGCATCTGCAACAGCAACAACAATAACAACAACAACAATAACAACAACAAGACAGGCGACATCAGCACTTTTTGGCTTAGAAATGAAAACAAGTTTTCAGTTTTAATTTCAAACGTTGTTGTTGTTGTTGTTGCTGCTGCTGTTGATGTTCTTGTCTTTCTCTTCTTCTTCTTCTTTCTTTTACTGCTTCAAAATGCATCAATCCATTTAAACATTTGTCTGTCTGTCTGTCTGTCTATCTCTATGTTTACCGTTCTTTTGCGTAGTTATTTATTCAAACTCAAATGCAACGGCATCTCTTAAGAAAAAAATAAACATACGTACATAAAAAAAAATGTATCTTGTATCTTGTTTTTTGTCGTTCACACAAAGCTAAGCAAACGAGTTCAATTTGCCTTGAATTGTGCTTAGTTTTCTTAGTTCTTCTTCTTCTTCTGTTAGCTTTGCCGTACGCTTAATTGATGCAACTAATGCAACAAATGCAACAAATGCATTTAAATGCTTCTAGGCAACAAATCTGTGCAAATATTTGTAAGCAGAAAAAAATTGCTAAGCGCTACCGAAAGATATACAAAACTGTTTGCACTTATTTTGCATTAGACACAGACGTAGATACACACACACACACACACGTAGATCAATGGATACTTTACTTTAAGGGCATGTGAAGAGTTTTAGTTTAAAATTATTTAACAAAAAACAAAAAACAAATAAACTTCACTAAGAGATACTTTGCTAAGTATCTTTAGTTGCTTTTGTTATAATAAATACGCAAACAAGTTACATAAAACTTTTACTCTTTGAGATGATTTTTAACAACAAAAGACCTTCAAATGCAATTATCTTATATAACACCAACAACAACAACAACAGCAACAAAAAAAGCACAGTGTTTCACATTTATAATGACAAAAGCAAAAATAAGAACCGAAGTGATTCATTTGCAGATATATCATGCAAATTCATTATAAGTTTGAGGTCAAAAAGGAAACTGTTACGATTACTCAGACGGATTTGGTCACACATAAACACCCACAACAACAACAACAACAACAAAAATAAACCAAATTGAACTTACAAAAAAAACAAATTTGCTAAATAAAGATATTCTTTGCTTAGCTCAGCTTTTTTTCTTCCTCTTCTTTTTTATACTTTTTTTAATACTTATATGTATGTATCTATATGTATGTATGTACGCATATGTATGTGTATATTATTTTTCCTCAAAATGTTGGCTCATATCTTTAGCTGTTGTTGTTGTTTTTGTAAGATTGTTGTTGTTGTTGTTGGTTCATTGCCCAACGTTAACGTGAAACACCCTCAACACCCAATTAAAAATCATTCTATAAATAATTCGACAAACAACGTATTTAGTATCTAGATACAAACACACACACACACACACACACAGACACTTACACATATATAAGCCACAGCATCAGCAACTATTGTATAATAAACATTGTACAAAGCAGAAGAACAAAGATACCAACAACAACAACAATAATAAAATAAAAAAAAAACAACAAAAAATTTCAACTATTTGAACTCAACTATCGATAGAATCGATCGATAGATCGTTTGCAATAAAATAAAATCGATTTTTCTCTTGAAAGATACAAAAGCTAAAAGATACATAGATAAGTTAGCCAAACCAGATTAAAGTTGAAGGCGTTTTGTTATTGTTTTTGTTGTTGTTGGACAAATGAAAACGTCATTATTACGATTTGCGTCACAATGAGGACAAACAGACGGACGGACAGACTGAAAAACGTAAAACAAAACCCAAACAACAACAACAATATTAAAGTCAATATCATCGCCAACAGCAACAGTAACAACAACAACAGCAATAACAATTTTGCGATATTTTTGAGCTCACGGCCGTTGAAAAGCAAACAATATCACATACAACAACAACAACAACAACGGCAACGACAACCGCAAGAAGCATGACTAATCAAGAATGCCAAAGAGTGACCAAAGACAGACAGACAGAAAGAAAGAAGAAATATGCAAAAACAAAAATTTGCAATGAACAACAACAAAAACAAAGACAAACAAATCCAAAATAATGAGAGTGATTCAAATCATTCGATTTGAAGAATGTAATGAGTAAACAAAAACAACAACAACAACCGTTATTGCTGAAGAGATAAAATATGTAAAAAAATATGAACTATTTTGAGATACATTTGCATCATGTGCGATCAAAACAAGAAAAAAAAAACTGAAAATAATGACTAATAGCGGATCGGTAAGAAGACGCAAGAGGAATTGTAAGTGAGTGTATGTAAGTGTATCAATCAATCAATCAATCAATCAATTAACTAAGAGTGACTAAGTGAAAAAGAAGAAGTGTTGAAATATAAATTGTTTTTCGGTGAAAGAAATGAAAAACAAATCAGCAAAAGATAAAGAGAACGAGCGAGAAAGAGAAGAAAAAGAAAAAAAATAAAGTAGAAAGTATACGTGGGCGTGGGCGTTGGTGACGGTAAATAGCAAGAAGGCCAACTATGAAAAGGGCGAAAATAATGTGTAATGAGACTAAGAGATGTGTGTAGTAAGGCAAGCCAAAAATAGTACAAATAAATGTCAAATGTTCAAGTAGACAACAAAAACTACAAGAACAACAACAACAACGATTATGAATAATAAAACTTTTAAGCATGATCAGTCAGGAAAGGAAAGCAAAAACAAATTAAAACGAATAACAAAAAAAAAAATCAGAAAAAATCTAACTACTTCCCAAGGCGTTCGATAGGCCTTCGCTTTGCATGTTACTACAGTACTTGCTTGAATCTTACCTATTTTATTGCATTTTATACAGAAGTAGTAACTTATTGAAGGCTTGGTTGCTGCCTTTTTCTATTGCTGCTAAAAATGCTAAAGGACATCTAAGCTCTAAGTTCGTTATTAAAAAAATGAGTTTTAGAAGGGCTTGAATTGTAATTGAAATTTTTTCAGGTCAGACCAGTACAGACATCAAACGTCTTGATGACGTAAAAGTCGTTCAAAAACCTTCAAAGGTAAGGATGCATAGTAAGCATTAATGCAAGGCATTCTGGAACGCCTTTTTTTGTCGAGGTATTCTCATTTTCCGACTGGGTAAGTATTTATAGCGCCAAAATCAACGCAATAACAACAACAACAAAGTATTTTTAAGTGAACGTGTGCCTGTGTGATTTTAATAAGTGCAGCAACAAAGATGAACACACAAGAGATCAGAAGAGAGAAGACAAAAGAACATCGAACATCATAATGTGTATTGTAAAAAGATTTTAATAGCAATTTAATTGATTTTATTGATGCGCATGCGCAAATAAAATATACATATACAAATTAGCATGAATCATGCCCACCAAAATCAAAGGGAAGTTGAAGTTGTTCAATTCAATGCACAATAAACAAAGCTTTACAACAAAAGCATATGCGCTAAGCCAACTGTTACACACAGACACACAGCTACAGTGGGACAGTGAGGTGTATAGAATATGTAGAACACATTTGGCTGGTAGTTGTTGTTTTTTTTTCGGCACCGTCACAATATTAAATACAAACAACAACAAACGCGGTAGCATCCAACAGTCACACACACACAGCACACAGAGAGAGAGAGAGAGAGTGCACAGGCGATCATGTTCTGGGTGGGTGGTGGTTGCAGCTGCTGGTTTCATACAGCAACAGCAACAACAACAACAGCAACGACGCGCAATGCGAGTCATTCGTGCTCACAATCGTGCCTTCGTATTTATGTTTCGTTTCGTCGTGTTTCTGTGCTCAACTCGTTATTTAGTTCGTTCGTTCGTTTGTTCGTTCGCTCACTCATTTGATTGTTGGTGTTTTTTTTTTTTTTTTTTGTGATTTTATATTCTCGTTATTTTGAATACATGTGCGCGCGCAGTTTTACTCTCAAAGTTGCCATTTTTGGCTGAATGTAATTTGACGCTTTGCTTTGTGCTCTCGCGCGCGCACACACACATACACACATACACACATACACACATGTATACACACGCTTAGATAGTTGTGAAAAAATAAAGTGCAAGACAGACGCAACACATTGCACATGCTTTAATGCTTGCATGCGTTAATATGCTGAATGAGCATAAATAAATATTATTTAGAACAAAAAAAACGAAAGAAATAAGAAAAAAAAAAAATCGAATTTAAAATTTTTTCACGGCAAAACAAAATTACAAACAAAATAATGAAAGGAAATGCATGTTGTTGTTGTTGTTTTTTTTTTTTTCTTTTTTTTTTTTTTTTTGTTACAAACAATTAAAGAAAATAACAATTCCGATGCAATTAGCACAAATCAGCTTAAAACAGCACACAAATGCAACGACTGAGAGCGAGAGCGAGCGAGAGAGAGAGAGAAGTAAAAGTAATTATGGTATTAATGCACATTTATTGCAAGTAGATGGCGCTATTTAAACTATTGGTAGTAAAGAAGTTAATTACAAATACAAAACGGTATTTTGCTCATGCTCAATGCGAGCCAAACCGATTGAAATGTTTATGTATGTGCGTGTGTGTGTGAAATATATTTGAAAATAACATTGCGTATACGTATTATAGATATTTGAAAATATTTTAACATTGCGTATACGTCTCGATATATTTTTTTTTGTTTTTTTTTATTAATTTTTAGCTTTGCCTTGAAATTAATTTTCGTTATTTTTGTCAAATTTGTTATGCTTGTTGTTCTACTCGCTTCGCTACGCTCAGCACAATTTTTGCGTTAATTTTATTTTCAACATTTCTTTATGAAATTAGTGGTTTGCTTTCGAAAAATGCAAAAGGGGGACGCAGCAGAGGGGCGCACAAAATGAATCAACAGCCAAAAAAAAAAAAAAGTAAATTTATAATTTTAATTGCACTTGACAGCAACGATGAATATTATTTAATTTTTGTGCTTTTTGTTTCTTTATATTTTTATTTTTGATTTCTAATTTTTCTGACTTTTTTTTTTTTTTTTGTGCCTTGATCCAAATTCTTGCTTGCAATTTGGGCATTTTTATTTGATTAATACAATTGTTTTTGTGCATTTTTGTCAATACATTTTTGTAATTATTAAAACAAGTCATTCTTAATGGCCAAATGGCAATTACACAAATTAAAAAAAATATGTCAATGTGGCAATGAACTCGTCGAGCACAGAATGCTGACACACAGATTTTTTTCTTTAGCATTTTAGCAAAAACAAAACAAAAATAAAATACAAGAATGTTGTAATCAATGATGATTTATGTATGTTGCTCATAAGACCAAAAATAAGTTGAGAAAAGAAGAAAATCAAAAGCAAAGTTAACTAAAACGAAAAGTTGGAATGAGTCAAGGGTTGTGTAGTGAAAATAAAAATTTAAAAAAACATAAACAATTGAAGAAAAAAAGAACATTCCAATCTAAAGACAAAACATACATTGAAAGAGAGAAAGAAGATGTTCCTAACTCTTGTAGTATAGAAAATATAGTTCTATAGATAGGATCTATAGAGTTTAGGAGACAAATATCTCTCATCTGATGTATGAACTAAGATCTTTTTTTTTTTAATTGGGCCGGGAAGGAATGAGCGTGTCAAAAGATTCATCAATCTTGAAGTAGAACATGATCATACGTGTATTTTTTCCGAAATTCAAGACTCTTCAGCTTTTATAGTTAGCAAAACCCATTGGTGAGGAGAAACTGATATACAGACAGGGCTGTCATGTCATCCTGATCAAGAATATATAAAACCATGTACTCTGTGGGGTTTGTAAGTCTTGAGAAAGTAGAAATAGTAGAAAGAAGTCCCAAACAAACGACAAGTACAACAACAAGCTGGAAAAACTGCCACCGCAACTAAAATTAAGTAAAGTAGTCAACGAACACTTAAAGTAAAACAAGATACATTTTCAAATTACATTTACAGATAGTCAAGATATTTGTTTGTCAACAACAGCAGCAACAACAACATCAATGACAAATAAGTAGTTCGACAACATAAATGTAAATGGTTAAAAATTTTAATGAGCTTTCATACAGACACACACACACACACATATGTGTGTAAAAACAGTTATCATCTAAACTGGAAAAAAAATGTATCGAACAAAAACACATTTTCAATTTGGTTTGAAATAAAACCCAATTTGTGTCGCTTCATTTAACATGACTTACACCAACAACAACAATAACAATAACAAAAACCAATAATTGCAAACTCATAAAACAATTCAATTAAAAACTATATATGTATCTCAATCAAGTCAATGCACAACAACAAGCAAACAGTATCAAAGATAGAAGACATGAAATCCAAAAACCAAAAATTTCAAATTATTTCAAATAAATTTTTACAAAATGCGCACAGACGGACGGACGTTCAAACAGACGAACTACATATTTCAACAATTGCAAAATGTCATCAATATGTTTTGTATCTTTGTATCTCATTTTAATGAGTAACGCTTTTCCAGACCCAAAGCAGAAACAAACAAATCAATGAGTTTATTGAGATGGTCCATCTATAGCGCTCTATAAGCGACAAGCAGTCAGATTGGTTGTTTGCTTTGGCAACAAAACGAAACAAAGTCAAGTAAAATAGAGTAAACTACACAAAAACAGTTACGTGCTCATTATTGCTTTATTTATTTTATAATTTGCTTCATTGCCATCGATAAATGAGTGTATAAGACAAAAGATATAAGTCAGAAAAAAAAATAAATAAATTAAAACATAAGGAAACATGTCTTAATGACAACTTCAAGTGAGCTCTATTCGTGACAAAGCAAAGTAAAGCAAGTCGTGTTGAGTTGAGTCGCCATGTTAGTGAGTAATTAGCGATAGACTATTTTGCAGATAGCAGAACGCAGATACACCGTTTGAAGACGCGTTACAATGCGATGCGTTGCGATGGCATTGAACGGCGATAATGATGAGTAAGTCACTTACTACAGACAATACCTTCTGTCAGCTAATAAGACTTTGTCATTGTTATTGTTGTTATTGTTGCTGTCGACGTTGCTACCCAAATCAAACGACAAACAACTGTGCTTCTCTTCATTTTTGCTTTCTTTATTACACGCTTTATGTTTACAGATACAAAGTGTCGTCAGATACAATATGGAAAAAATGTTAATGTCAAAACAGTTTGACAGTTTGTTTCACTTTAAAACGGTAAACAAATCACAAGCGATAATGGAAAAAAAATGAAAACGGCCTTGCTGAAGCTTAGATACTCAATCTAACAAATTTCTTCACACACAACAATTTTCATTGCTGCAGCTCATTGGATTCCAGAGATTTACATATATAAATTCCTGATTTCGCTTAAAAATGATCAGTGCCACGCCCATTTTTTATATAAAAATGGTTAGAACATAAGTTTAAGGTTTCAAGTCAATTAATGAAGAAAAAAAAAAGTTTTTTATGCAAGGTTTTAAAAATTTCAATAACCATCTATGGTTTGCACACTTTATAATTACTGGAACTTAATGATTTTATTATATATTAAGTCTAGGTAAGTCAGAACAGATCACTAACTTTAAAAACAAATTAGTTTGACATGAATTTGTCAATTTCTAGTCTCCGTTTTGTATAGAGAACTATCAATTGCAGTGGTCCGATCATCATAAAGAAGATCATCTATCAATAATATCAAAAAGAAGCTACACGAGTATAGTAAGCTAAAGGAATATTCAAGAAGAAGAATTATATCGAAAACGTTTATAATAAAGAAAGAGATCATCAAATTCTTGTCTAAATTGTCCGCAACAATTAAAACTATTTTTAGATGATGATCATGATGATGATGATGGTGATGATCGAGATCTCTGCTGCTTCTGTTATTGGTGTTGCCTGGCAAGGCATCGCATGGCATGCCTGATTAGAGATCAAAGCCGCACGACAACATGTTCGAACAAGTTAATGTTGTTTAAAACATGTTCAACACATCAAACAACATGAACGCCTCGTGCCAAAAACCAACAAAATGTATAAAATAACAGCAGCTGTTCTGTGGACAAGGATGACTTTGGCAAGTGAGCTAAAGACAGAGAAAAGTTTAGAAAAATAGAGGAAGAACAGAAGCGTTTGTAGAAGATCTTCATATCTTGATTGGCTTTTGAGATCGGATAAAAGATACGAAGAAGTATTCCAAATATGCAAAATACCAACAGATTCAAGATTTTTAAATTGTTTTTCTTATGATTAAAGAAATGTTAATAAGAAACCTGCAAAAAAAGGAAGGTGGTGCTATCATATTCATGAATCTTATGACATACATTTACACATACGTATCTTACAATAATATTTAAATGATTTAGAAGAAGATGGTTCGCTATTGAAGCTAGTGAAAAATGTTTATAATACGAAGAGTAAACAAACAGGATACAAGAAGATAGAAAATGTATCTGAAGAAAATCAGCTAAATGAAGAACATATTTTGTTATTGTTGTTGCTGGCATGGCATGCTCATGTCTTTCAGTGCCGCATCGCACCGCACATCAGAACAGCACAAAACGGTATAGAAAATAATAGAACAGTATAGAATAGATAATCTGTATGCGAATCGCTATGATGGTGATGATGATATGCTCTCAAATATACAATTCTAAACTAATCTATTCGGTCGATGATTTGCTTTGCCGTGCCGTGCCGTGCCGTGCTTTGCCGTGCTATGAACACTGCCTGTGGTTTTTTTTTTTTTAATACAAACATATGTATTCGAGACAAATTTCTATTTTTAATTGAAAGCTTTTTTTTTTTTGTACTTTTTTTTTTATTTTTTTTTTTTGCTTCAGCATGTTTCAAAACACATAAACGAGTCGAAAAAAAATCTAGAAAAAAAAAATACATTTAAAAAAGAAGTAAAATAACGACACACAGAAAGATATATAGACAAATACGCGCATAGACGAACATAACGGCATATATCTAGATACATTTATGTATGTGTATACATTTGCTTATGTATGCGTTTATGAAAAGCGTATCATAAATTATTTTTTTGTGATTTTTTTTCTTTTAATTTTCTTAGAAAAAAAAAAAACGCGTGGAGAAAAAAAAGAAAATTTCCTTTGGAAAAAAAAAGCACAAAAATATGAAACTTTTCTTGGTCGTATCTGTGTGTGTAGGTGGTACATCGATTGACAGATATATATCACAGCATGGCAAAAGAAGAAGCACGCGCAATGCTTTAGGAAAAATGAACGAGTACACCAACCAATCAACGAAAGATAGAAAGAGAAAGCATTAGAAAAAAAAAAAAAGAATAGAAGATGACTAGAGCAGAAGGTCACGTCACAACGATCAACAACGACAATGTTACCAAGCAGGCAGGCAGGCAGGCAGGCAGACAGACACAGACACAAACACATACACACACGCACCACCCAACGTAGGAACGTATGAGTATGAAGGCGGCACACAACACAGAGCAAAATGGTCATGTCGGAGACGATGACCGAAAAAACTTAGGACAACTCAAAAGGAGCGAACGCAACATGTTCCAATGCATCGTTGCATTGTTGTTTAATGCATTGGCGCATGTTTCATTCCTTCCTTCCTTTGGTTGTCTCTCTCTTATTTCTTTGTGAATGCGTGCGATCGTTCATGTGTTCGTTCGTGCATGCGTTCGTATGCAATTCTACTTGTTTCCTTACAACAAATTTGTTTAAACATTATCATTGAAAAATAAAAAAAAAGAAAATATTTTCTTATATTTCAGACCAGGTCCTAAATTGAAAGCTCAATGCTTTCGTTAATAATATACATATGCATATGAATGTAGATTTATCTATACATATATTTATGTATTAAAAATACATATGTATGTATGTAGTTATATGTGTATATATGATTGTACTCACCTTCTTCTGTTGCTTCTCCCATGCGGGATCGAGCAGGCCTTCACGCTCCCACTCTTCTTCTTGTTCCATATAGCCATCTCCGTATTCCATGGAGAGTCCGTTCTCCATCATCATGTTGCTGCTGTGGTTGTTGTTATTGCTGTTCTCGTTCTTATACTGATTGCCGCTGGTATCGGTGCTTGTTGTTGTTGTTGCTGTGTCGTCGTCTTACTTTGTTGTTACGATATTGATGTTGTAGTTGTTGTAGTTGTTGTTGCAAGAAAAACCGTTAGAATTCGTTTGAGTTTAATTTTGTTAAAATTTGTTCTTTTTTTATATTGTTTAATTTATTTTTTATGTAATTGTTTTTTATGTTTCGTCGTTTAAAAAATGTTTCCTTTGAAATTAATTTTTGTTGTTTTTTTTTTTTTTTTTTTTATTGTTTTATTAGCAAATCATAGCAGAGAAACACGCGTTAAATATATATATACTTTTTTTTTTTAATTACTTAACAAAAAATAAAGCCAAAAAAAAAAAACAAAAAACAGTTACTCAAAGTGCTCAAAAGTGCAGAAAAAGTTATTGAAAACAAACAAAAAATTGTTTATTCGTTCGGAGTATCCTTAAAAATAAATCTGCAACAATTAAGAGAGAAAGAGAGAGAAAAAAAAAAATAAAAAGATTTGATTTAAGTTAAAGAAAGTGAACGAAGAAGAAGTTTATTAACAAAAAAAAAAGTTGTAGAGGAAAGGCAAGTTTTTTTTTTTTTATTTTATTTTATTTTAGTTTCTTTTTTAAAGTTAACGCGTTTTAGGGTTGCCTTGCCGACTTATACTTTTCTTATTCTTCTTCTTCTGCTTAATGCCGTTACTTGTTTAACCGTTAGATTTGCATTTGCTTTTGAATTGAAACTTTGCTCCTTTTGGCTTCTTTTTTTTTTTTTGTTCCTTTAAAATTTATTATTTTCTTTTTGTAATACTTTGATTTCTTTTTTTTTTTATTTTAAAGACAAATGTTGTATAACACTGAGAAATTTTTGGTTTCGATTTAAAAATAGTATGCTTATTTTTTTATTTTTTTGTAGTTGTTGTTGTTATTTTTTTGAGGCAAATTTATTTTCGGCGCCAACGTCAATGCATGTATTTGAAATAATATTAAAAATAATGTTGTTTTTTTTTTTTGTTTTAATTTTTCAAACGAAATATATGTATATATGCCTCTCGCTCGCTCTGTATATATGTATATATACATATATGCAGATGTATATATTTTTGTGTATATGTGTGCGTGCGTATTTGTATCTGAATATATTCAATAAGTTTCTTCTTCTTCTGCTGCTGCTGTTGCTCTTATTTTATTTTTATATATATTTATATGCTTCTTTTCTTTATATATATATATATATATGTATATGTATTATATAGATAAATAAAGCTTATTTTTGAAAAACCAAAAAAAAAAAAAAATAAAAAAAAAAAATAAAAAAAAATATTGTTTCTTTATTTTATTGGAGATATCTACGTTTATCGCTTGCAAAGAGAAAGACCCGCTCGCGTTGGTAGCCAACTCAAAACTGATGCCGCGGCCAGCGAACGAATACGGTTGAGATACACAAATGAGTCGACGACGTCGTCGTCGTTGTCGTAGTCGTCGAATATGAGACGTCGTTGCCGAAGAAAAGCTCTGCTCTGCTCTGCGTTGGCTGTGTCAACTCAGCGCTTGTTCGACTGCAAGCATGCAGAGTAAAGACAAAAAAAAAAAAAAAAAGCGCAAAGCTAACGGCGCAGCAGTACACACACACACATGCACAGACGATGACGAATGGACAGACGTATGGACGACAAAAAAGAATATCAAAATCAGACCAGGCCAGGCCAGGCAACAACGGCGACACTGAATGTGTTCCGTCGTTGTTGACAGACGTGTGGTGCGGTGTGTCGCAAGCAGGCAACAACAAAGGTGGCGACAAACCTTCATGTATGTATGTGTGTGTGTGCATGTGCTGATGTATGTATGTTCGATCGAACTCAAGTTCGTTCGAAGTAGTACAGGAGTGCAACCAAAACAAAGCAAAGCAAACAAGCTAGTCAGTCAGTCAGTCAGTCGTGAGGGCAGCTGCTTTATTTCGGTTGCACACTCACTAAGTTGCTTTGTTGTCGTTTGGGTGGGTGGGTTGGTTTTTTGTTTGGTTTGGTTATTGGTGAATGCATGAGCACACGAACGGCTTAGCAATACAGCTGAGCTTTTGTGAGTTGAACTACGACACTCACACATGCACATGCACACACAAATGCGTTGACAGGCTAAAGTGCGTTACGTAGAAAAAGTGAGAGAGCGTTTGATGAAATAAGTGAATGCAGATGCCTTACGCCTGGCTTGTTGACAGTAGCGGCCAAGGAGGCAGTAAGGGTAAATTTAATTTTAGCTTTTTTATTTTAAATAATACATTTATTTTTTAAATTCAATTTTTATAAATGTATTTTTTTTAAATTTCGCCTATGCAACAACACTAATAAAGTCAGCGAAAACAATGAGCTCAATAGCAATAACAATAACAAGAACAACAATACAACGACAAGTACATACATACAATGCAAGACACAAAAATACAGCAAAATACAAAAAATAAAAATAATAATAATTAAAGCAAACAACAACAAAGCAAAAAGAAAGGGGAACCAAGAAAAAAAAGCATTGCAGACGCGCGCAAAGATGACAAAAAAATTGCCAGCTCAATATGTGTATGTACATACCAACAATATAAAGAAAAAAAAAAAAAACTACAGCAAAGAAAATAAAAAATATATTTATTTTGTTGTTGTTGTTTTTGTCAGCAATAAAGAAGAAAGTACGCAAAAATTTATGATCGTCATTGAATTAGCCGCATGTCGTCGTAATCTCGTTCTCTCTCTCTCTCGTAACACATATACACACTTACTCTCTTCGCCACTGTCGTTGGAGTCTGCGTAAATGTCTGCGAGAAGAGCGACGACAACAAAAGCATCAAGTAGGCAAGCACACATCCCAGTTCGATCACGCTCTTGCTCTCTCACTCTCTCTCTCCCTATCTACTTATGTGTTAATGTTAGCCTTGTGATTACTCGCGCACATGACAGGTTGCACTCTTTGCGTTGTCTGTGAAAGTAGCAACATCAACAGCAGCAGCACTCTTGTGTATGGTAACTGCGCAAGGAGCCAACGTAAAGTTTACATATTCATATATGTATACGTATATATGTATATAAATGTTGTTTTTGTATTTGTAGCTTTGCGTTTCATAATCGTTTGCCACAAACATATTAATTTTTTGTTGCTTTTTTCAAGGCACCTATGAAATAACCACCAGCAGCCGCCACCCACGCATTTTCACCACTTGACTGAGATAACAGTGAAATGGCAATGATGGCTATAACGTCGGTTGCTGCTGCCGTCGCCGCTGTCGATGTTGTTGTTGTTGTCGCCACCATCATCTTTATGCCAAACGCAGCAGCAGCGGTATCTGACCATGATGTTAGCAGATAGTGTACACGGGGGTGGGTGGTACTCGCGTCGTTGACGGCAGTAAAAATAGCCACATTTTGCAGTTTCATGTGTGTGAGACGACGCAAACGGTAGGTAAAGGAAGAAGACAAAATTTTGAAAAATGTTGCCTCACTGTGACATTTATTTATGGCATTCATAAAAAAATTAAATCAAAAAGTGTTGTTTTTTCTTCTTTTTTTTTTTTTTAATTATTTGAAATTAGCTTTTTTGTATTTTAATTGCTGCTTGCGTTCATTTAATTAACAACAAATTAACTTAAGTGTTGTCACTTGTCTTTTGGTTTTACTTTACAGTTAAACAGCTCACAACAGGCTCAATGCGAACACACACACACATTTTCATATGAAGCTGCCTTAAGTTGTCTTAGCTTAGCTGTTTACAACCTATGCCGTATGTTTATAAGTGAAATTCAGCACTCTTGTGGCACTTCAATATTAACATTTATCTATTTTTCTCAATAAAAAATAAATAAAAACAAGATTTAAAAAAAACAAATATGTGTTTAAAAATTCTATATTGTACAAATCAAAAATTTTAATAGCAAAAAATTTTTCATATTTTTGCATGCCTACTTTTACTTTTTATTACCCGAGCCTGTATAATTTTTTGGCAACCACTGTGAGCTCAGTGGCTTGTTGGACTTGAATATAAGCAGTTCATAATTAACTGTGATAACACAGTGTGCACTACATGCGTTGATAATGCAGCGCGGACATCAATAATAAAAACTAATTTTAAATATTACTCTTATTTGTTGCTCATTTAAGTATTATTTCCTGTATTTAACAAAAATTCATAATTTATATATTTTTTTTTTTTAATTTTTATTTTTGACAAAAATGTATTTAAAATTTTATGTTTCGCAAACAGGAAGACTGCTGCAACAGCTGAAAATGACCGAAAGAAAAATCATGAAAAAATTTACACGAAAGACAAATTTTAAATTTTCAAAAAAGAAATAATAAAAATCGAATGAACAAAAACAAAAAAAAAACAAAAAAAAACGACAAAATAAAAATAAATCGACGTTAAATTATATTTTTGGCTTTTTTCTTTAGTCGGAACGTTATTGTTGTTGTATGCTGTGTGTTTTTTGTTACACATTTTGTTGTTGTTGTCAATTTTTTTTTTTTTCTCGCATATATTTTATTGCTATTTTTAGCATAGTTTTGGGCGTCAATACTTTTTATTTAAAAGTATTTAGTCAAATATTTGGTATGAAAAATAAAAACAACTCAAACGCGTGACGACGACAACGTTCAACAACGACTTGTATACGCCCTACAACATGCCGAAACACTCTCACACGAACGCATCTAAATGCCGTACGTGCGTATGTATGTAAACTGCGTAATAAAAAAAAAAACAAAAAAAAATACAAAAATACAAAAAAAAACCAATCAAATAAAATTATTTTTAAACTTTTTATGTTGCCAAAAATAAATTTTTCGATTTTTTAAGCGAAAAAAAAAAAACCAAGACAAATTTCGCAGCTGATGTCAACGATTGATCGGGAAATATCTGAAACGGCTTATATAATACAAATAAATAAGACACAAACGACAATCAACACGTTAGTAGAAAAGTGAGACAAAAAGAAAAAGAAAACGCTTGGCACTTCAACAGAATAAAATATATAATATATATTTGTCAATAATATATATTTATCAATAATATACAATAATACAATTACAAACTGCATA